>BOPN01001504.1:17500-25000 GCA_017312705.2 Penaeus japonicus
CTTCGACAGACCTTGCTTGCCAGACCTTTATCTTCACCTTAAGCAATATACCTCACTCACCTCCCCACCTTCTATCCCCCCCCCTACCCTCCATCTCACCCCTCACTTATCTCAACCCCCTCACCCCACCCAACCCCAAATCCGCAACCTCTTCTCTTCTTCCTCCCTCCTTCCTTCCCTCTTTGTTAATCCTGGAAAGGGAGTATGAGGGCGGGGAGGTAGTGGGGAGGGAGAGGAGAGGAAGGGAAAGGGGAGAGAGAGAGAGAGAGAGAGAAATACAGAAGGATGGATGGATAGGAGAGAGGGAGAGTGATGGGTCGGGAGAGGGAGGAGGGTAAGAGAGAGAGAGAGAGAGAGAGAGAGAGAGAGAGAGAGAGAGAGAGAGAGAGAGAGAGAGAGAGAGAGAGAGAGAGAGAGAGAGAGAGAGAGAGAGAGAGAGAGAGAGAGAGAGAGAGAGAGAGAGAGAGAGAGAGAGAGAGAGAGAGAGAGAGGGAGGGAGGGAGAGAGGGAGAGAGAGAGAGAGAGAGAGAGAGAGAGAGAGAGAGAGAGAGAGAGAGAGAGAGAGAGAGAGAGAGAGAGAGAGAGAGAGAGAGAGAAACAAAAAGAAAAAGAAAAGAAGAGAAAAAAAAGGAAACCCCCAACCCCATCCCTCCACCACCCCTACCCCCTCAAAAAGCACTCGCAAACTGACCCCCAACTTTCCAGGAAACCGTAAACACACCGGGGGTTGCGACCTCGACATCCTGACCCAGTAACAGGATGACCTCGGCTGGAAGTGGCCAGCTGGAACAGGTTGTCGCAGACGCACCTTCGGCCGAACACGACAATAAACAGATTAAGGACCATCCAACGACGGACGAACACGGGCGCAGAAGGCGGGCGCGGAAGGGCGTGAGGGAAAGAGGAGGAGGAGAAGGAGGAGGAGGAGGAGGAGGAGGAGGAGGAGGAGGAGGAGAACGGAAGGCGACAGGGAAAGACGGGGAGAGGAGAACGAATGACGGAAGAAGGGAAGAAGGGAAGAATGGAGGAAAAGGAGAAAGACAAGAAGAAGCAAAGGCGTCAGGAGGAGAGAAGGGAAGGAGGAGGGAAAGAAAAGAAGAAAAGACGAAAGAGAGTAGAAGAAAGGAAAGTAATAAGATAGAAGAGAAGAAGAGAATACAAAAAGAAGAAACACGAGAGAAGGACAGAAGAAAGGAAGAGAAGAAGGGAATACGAAAGATGGGAAGAAGCGAAGAAGGAAATAAGAAAAAGAAAGAAACAAAAGAAGTAAAGATAAGAAGGAAGAAAAGGAAACAAAAAATAGAGAGGAGAAGAAAGACACGGAGATTCCCAAGACGGACAAGAGAAATGAGGAACGAAAGAGAATGAAAAATACAATATACACGAAATACAACATGAATCAAATACTAACACGATTATATTAATCTATCCTAATATACCATTATATTACAACAAAAATCGACAATCATTATATCTCAAAGGAAATGACGCCCCCAGAAAAAAAAAATAATTATGGGAAAATGAAGCTAGGGAGAAAAGGATCCCCCCCCCCCCCGAAAAAATGACGGATGACGTTGAAAAAAAAAAAAAAAAAAAAAAAAAACGGATGAGGGGGATAACTACATAAAAAGAGAGAGAAGCAGAGGAAGAAATAGGAAAGGCGAGGGGGGAAGAAGGATAATAGTGACGAGGATGAGGGTGAGACGCGAGAGAAAAAATAAGAATTGGGAGAAAAGGAAGACAGAAAGACGAGGACGAGCGGGAAAATAATAATGAAACCGATAGAAGAAGAAGAGGAGGAGGAATAGGAGGAGGGAGAAGAAGGGGAGGAGGAGTCAGAGAAGTAAGAGGAGGCGGAGGCGGAGGAGGAGACGGAAGAGAACTAGGAGGCGGAGGCAGAGGCGGAGCAGGCGGAAGAGAAGGAGGAGGAATAAGAGGAGGAGGAGGAGGAATAAGAGGAGGAGGAATAAGAGGAGGAAGAGGAGGAATAAGAGGAGGAGGAGGAGGAGGAGGAAGAAGAGGAGGAGGAGGAGGAGGAATAAGAGGAGGAGGAATAAGAGGAGGAGGAGGAGGAGGAGGAGGATGGTGGAGGGGGATGGGGAGGAGGAAGAGGAATAAGAGGAGGAGGAGGCGGAGGAGGAGGAGGAGGAGGGGGATGGGGAGGAGGAAGAGGAAGAGGAGGAGGAGGAGGAGAAGAAAGACGAAGAGGAATAGGAAAATGAGGTACAGAAGACGAAAGGAGAAGGAGCAGGATAATAAAAATAAACATAACAAGAATACCAATAAAAAAAGAAAATAAAACCCTAAATAAAAATGACAAGGTTAACAAAACCACAAATCACGAGCAAGAACAAATAAAATCAAAACAACAACAAAAACAAGCCAACCGAGGGAGCCGGGGGAGAAAACGGAAAAGAAGAATAATCAGAAGAGAGAGGCGGATGATAATACGAAGAATGCGGATGGTCACCCTTTCAAAAAAGAAAAAGAAAAAGAAAAAAAAAAAAACAGCGGAGCCTCGTGCGTGGTGGAGCGTGACGGCGACCCTGAAGGTGAACCACCTGGCGGGCCCGCTCGGGATCGCTTCCACTTCGTCTTCTCCTCCTCCTCCTCTTCCACTTTGATCTTTCTTCTTCTTCTTCGTCTTTCTCTTCTTCTATTCCATTTTTCTAATATATATGTATATATATATATATATATATATATATATATATATACATATATATTATCTTCCTCTAATTATTTTTTACCTTATGTATTCCTTTCTTTATGCTATTTAATTATTATAATCTTCCTCCTTTTTCCATTTCCCGCTTCGTGGTGTCCAGTTCTCCTTTACCCACATACACACATTCCTCTGACAAAAGCACATGCACATAAAGAGAAAAGCGACCAAACAGACACACACAAACACAAACGACATTACACAATATATGAATAATTAAACAAACAAAGAGATACATAACATATAAACAAAAAACAATAATAACTAAAGACGATCTCCAACACAAAAAAGCGATCACGTCAAATGAGGTCAAAATAAGTAAAACACTAAAATAATAGCAAAAATGAACTCCACCTAAAAAACAAATAATTAAATTCAATATATGTCAAACAGCAAAACAATTACTAAAAGCGAAAAAAAGATACACACACAATATATATATATATATATATATATATATATATATATATATATATATATATATATATATATATATATATATACGAAGCGACTAAATCCAATTACAGTATGAAATACATATCGACCAGGCAAGTCATGTGCGTCCCCCAGACAGTAAGCCAAAAATCGGCGTTCAACGGGGCACGGTAAGGCTCATCCCTCCACGCTACAGGGTAGGAATCACGACCGTCTGGCTTGCCTTTCGCTTTTTATCTGGTTCTTATATTACGATGATGATTATTATTTATGGTTATCATTTCATATCATTAGCCTCATTACCAATTTCATTGCCGTTAGGGTGATTATCGATTTTCATCATTCTCACCATTGGTCTTACGGTTTTTATCGCTTATCATCATCATTATTGTTATTATCATCTATAATCATCATCATTATCATTAATAAATACTATTACTACTACCGTTACTACTTTTATTGCTTTCTCTCTTCTCTACCAATGCAATCATCCTCATTGCTTGGATTGCTAGTGATAATGATGACAATAATAAAACGCTCTTCCGGTCTTGCGAACAAAGGAGGAAGTCGAAGGTAAGGAGCAAGGGTGGACAGAAGGAAAGAACAGGGACAACCAAGGAAGATAAAGGAGAGGGTGAGAAGGAAGAGGAGAGAGGATGAAAAGAAGAGGAAGAATAATGCTACTTGTGTACAACTACTGCTGCTATTACTATTACTATTACTACTACTACTACTAATAATAATAATAATAATAATAATAATTTCGATAATAACGAGAAGAGGAAGAAAGAACAAAAGCCGACGATGAAGAAGAAAACGAAACAAAAAAGAGAAAACGAGCAACTACATTAACAACAAACAATGAACACGAAACTGACCACAGAAAATGAACTGAAAAACGAACAAACAAAAAAGAGGTAAAGGTAATCAAGCAAAAGACAGACAGCCATGCAAGGCTGCTACCTGCACAAAGACTCCGTTGGGTGAGATTACAGCATTATCACGGAGGAGGAAACGGCGCAAGAACCAAAGCAGGGGAAAGTGGCAAATGGGCTTTTCTTTGTCATATATATATATACATATATATATATATATATATATATATATATATATATATATATACATATATATATACATATACATATACATATACATATACAAATACATATGCATATGCATATGCATATACATATACATATACATATACATATACATACACATACACATGTGTGTGTGTGTGTGTGTGTGTGTGTGTGTGTGTGTGTGTGTGTGTGTGTGTGTGTGTGTGTGTGTGTGTGTGTGTGTGTGTGTGTGTGTGTGTGTGTGTGTGTGTGTGTGTGTGTGTGTGTGTGTGTGTGTGTGCGCGCGCGCGCGCATGTGTCGCCAAATAGGGGTTAAGGTGAGAGAGAGTGAGTGTTAGCAAGCGAAAGTGAGAATGAGAGAGAGATCCAAGGAGAGAGAGAGCGGAAAAGCAGAGAGCGAAAGAGAGAAGGAATAGAGAAGGAGAGCGAGGGAGGGCAGCAAACGAGCGCTTCCGTGCCTGCGCCCAAAAGCCCCGAATAACAACAGAGCGGCGAACAAAGGGCTCGCTACGACAATCGGCTTACAGCTCCTGCATGACATCGAGGCAAGCACATAGGCACTCTCCCTCCTCCCCCCCTCCCCTACCCCCACTTCCCCAACACCCCACCCTCCCCTCTTCCTCCTTTTAACCTCGCTGTAAGTCCCTTTTCTTTCTTTCTTCCTTTCTTCCTCCCCCTCATTTCTGTTCTTCTTCTTCTTTAGCACACTTCTACCTTATCATCTCATTCTCTCTCCCTCTCCCTCTCTCTCTTCTCTTTCCATTTCCATTTCCCTCTCCCTCCTTCTATCTCCGCTTAAGTTTTTTTGGAATCTCTCTCATACTCTCTCCTTTCCTCCTATATTTCGTTTTATTTTCTCCTCTTTATTTTGTCTTCTTCCTCTCCCCCTATTTCCTATGTTTTCTTTTCTCTCCCTACCCTTATACTGTTATTATCTCCTTAACCCCTCCTCCCCCTTTCTGTCTTTCCCCTCTTCATTTCTCCCCCTCCTCCTCTGTCTCTCCTCATCTGTCCAGCCCCTTCCTCCCTCTCTCTCTCTCTCTCTCTCTCTCTCTCTCTCTCTCTCTCTCTCTCTCTCTCTCTCTCTCTCTCTCTCTCTCTCTCTCTCTCTCTCTCTCTCTCTCTCTCTCTCTCTCTCTCTCTCTCCTCCTCCTCTCTCTTCCCTCTCTCATCCAGTTATTTTCCCCCCAACTTTCCTCCCACCTGTTCTTGCCTCCCCTCTTTTCCCTCTTTTCCCTCTCTTTCCCTCTCCCCCTCCTCCCTCCCCCCCAAGGGCATGACTGTCAGCTGTTAATTGGAATCAAATCGACTGTGATTATGCAGAGATTATTCCAGCCCTTGCCGCATCGACCGCTATCAGCCCCTTCGGCTTTTCACCGCAAGCGTTCTCTCTTCCCTTCACCTGCAATCACAGAAGCATGATAAAGGGAGGGAGGAGGAGGAGGAGGGGGGGGAGGAGGAGGAGGGAGGAGGAGGAGGAGGAGGAGGAGGGAGGAGGAGGAGGGAGGAGGGGAGGAGGAGGAGGAGGAGTAGGAGGAGGAGGAGGGGAAGTGGGAGGAGGAGGAGGGTGAGGAGGAGAAGGGGCAGAAGGGGGAGAAGGATGGGAAAGGGGAGGGGGGAGGGATGGAGAGGAAGGCAAGGGAGAGGGGGGAGGGATGGAGAGGAAGGCAAGGGAGAGGGGGGAGGGATGGAGAGGAAGGCAAGGGAGAGGGGGGAAGGGAGGATAGTGAGCATTGGGAGGAGAGATAGAGTGAGAATGGGGAGAGAAGGGAGAAGAGGGTGGAGAAGGAGAGGATGAAAAGGGAGGAGATGGAAGAGAGGGGGAAGGAGGAGACAGATGGAGGAGGGAGGAGAAGGTAAAGAAGGCGAGGGAGGAGAGAGAAAAAAAAAGAAAGAAAGAAAGAAGAGAGAAAAGAGAGAAGAGAGAAGAGAAAAAAAGAGAGAAAAGACAGAAAATAGAAAACAGACAAAAGACAGAAAAAAAAGATACAGAAAAGAACCCACACCCATGCAGCCCCCCCCCCCTCCCACCACCACCACCTACCCACCCCCGCACAAAGAAAAGCAGCGCACGAAGGCATGAGAGGGGCGCCCCTTCCCACCACCGCCGGCATGACGAAACACACCAAATTACCGAGACTCCGAAGTGTATGTGAAACAAGAGCTATAGAAAGGGAAAGAGGAGAGGCTGTCGGGAAACACTACCCCGGTGTCTGAAAGGGCCGCCCAAAAGGGTCTCTTCACTCCGCCCCCCTTCCCCCCCACCCCCCCCCCGACCCCCAGGCCCCGTCCCTCTCCTCCTCCCCCTCCCCAGTCTGTGTCTTATTTTCTCTTTCTTCTTGTTCTTGTTACTCTTCCTCCTAATCCTTTTATGTCTTTATCTACTTCATTATCTGTCTTCGCGCTATTTACTTTTGCTTCTAGCGTGTTATTTACGCCTTTGTCTTTCTCTTTCATTTCTATTTTTCTCTAGCTCGGCAGTTCTTCGTCTGCTTCTTCTTCTTCTTCTTCTTCTTCTTCTTCTTCTTCTTCTTCTTCTTCTTCTTCTTCTTCTTCTTCTTCTTCTTCTTCTTCTTCTTCTTCTACTCCTTCACCTTCTTCTACTTCCTCCTGCTCCTCCGTTCGGACCGTAACATCTGGAGGCCTCGGAGAGCCGGCCCGCCAGCTGGTATCAAGCGAGTCCCCTCCTTCGCCCCTCCGCCCCTCCGCCTTCTTTTGTTTGTTTACACCGCCGTCACTACCTTCGACTACGGCTCTTTCGTTCTTCCTTCTTCATCTCTGTTACTCTTTCGCCTTCTTCATTTATTTCTTTATC
This sequence comes from Penaeus japonicus, assembly GCA_017312705.2. Lineage (NCBI taxonomy): Eukaryota > Metazoa > Arthropoda > Malacostraca > Decapoda > Penaeidae > Penaeus > Penaeus japonicus. Next base: position 24,558 of record BOPN01001504.1, read on the forward strand.
AGTTTCTTTTTTTCTGTCTTTCTTTTCTCGAAAAAAAGTATTTCGCTTTCTTTTTGTTTGTTTATACCGCCTTTACTAGCTTCGCCTTTATCTTGGTTTTCTTACTTATTCCCCTATTTCTTCTCCCCCTTTCCTCAATCTATTCCCTAACATTTCTCCTTTATATTTCTTTTGCTTCTTATACCGAAGAGGATACGATGATAAAACGATCTGATAATTCTCGAAGTCTTCACCTTTTTACTTCAATCCAATCATATGGTTCTCTCTATTTTCTCACGCTTCGACACATTTTTTTTCTTTTCCAATTGCACAAAAAATTAATAGTAATAAAAACTATAAACCAGAATACTACCCCCCCCAAAAAAATAATAAAAAAATAAAAAAATAAAATAACAATAATAATACCAATAAAACAATATAACAACAAACATGAAATCACACAA
>BOPN01001504.1:27500-30000 GCA_017312705.2 Penaeus japonicus
AATAGCCATAAACCGTCACCACAGTCTCCTCTACCACCACCACCCCTCCCCCCATATCCCACCAACCCTCCCTCCCTCCCTCCCTCCCTCCTCTACGCCTCCTCCATCTCAACGCATTGTCTTCTCCCTTCAGCCGCGTCGGTAACAATGGCGCAATGTATCAGTTATAATTGACTTGTTCCATCGTAAACGCTACGTGCCTACCCCCCTCCCTCCTCTCCTCCCCTTCAGACCCTTTCCTTCTCCTCTCTCCTTCTATCCACCCCTTCCTCTCTCCAAATCCTCTTCGTCCATTTACCCTCTTCCCCTTCCTCTTCGTCCCTTTCCCCTTCCCCTCTCCCCAATATTTGTATCCCTCCTCCACTCCCCCTTCTCTTTTCTCCCACCCTTTTTCGCCCCTTCCCCTCCCCCCCTTCCTCCTCTCTACCCCCTCCCTCCTCGCTAAGCCAGTCACAATCGTCCTTGTCTGGCTTGTGAAACGATTTGTTCTCTTTGTCTGGCTTTGTCTCGCCCTTGCGCTTATCGGCACTTTTGCAATTCATGTTGATGGTGATTGCGATATCTGCAACGCGATAAAGATTCGTAAATCACACCACGATAACTTTTCTATTTTTCTATCTATCCTTCATCCGCTTTGGTCTTCCTTCCTCTGACACCGCATAGTTATTGCTCTCACACTTGTTTCGGTCTTTTTTTTCTCCGTCATTACTTTCCTTCTTGATGTCTCTCTGGCTTATATTCCACATCCCTCTGCCCTTCTCCCGACACTTCATAAATCTGTCTCTCATTAATTAACTCTCTCTCTCTCTCTCTCTCTCTCTCTCTCTCTCTCTCTCTCTCTCTCTCTCTCTCTCTCTCTCTCTCTCTCTCTCCTTCTACCCCCTTCCTCTTTCGTAAAGTTTTCCCTTCCTTCGCTTCTCACTATCTCTTTATTTTCTTCGTTTGTATTCTCTCCTCCCATCCTCTTTTATTTCAAATTCTTCCCTCCTCCTTTTCCATCTATCTTTCTCTTTTGCGAATCCCCCCCCTTCCTCCCCTTTTTCTATCTATATTCCTTGCTTGACTTTCCCCTCCTTCCTTCTCTTCGGTCCCTAACTCATTCTCAAATCTTCCTTCCTTCCTTCCCCTCTACCTCTCTTTCTCATTCTTAAACCTTTCTCTCCTCTACCTCCACCTCATTCTCAACTCGTCCCTCGTTCCTTCCCCTATACCTATCTCTCCCACCTTCATTCCCATCCACCTTTCTCTCTCATTCTTAAATCTTTCTCTTCTCTACCTCTCTCTCATTCTCAACTCTTCCCACTTTGCGGTAAAACGGCATCACCGACCTACCCACCACCTCCCCCACACCCACCCCCTACCTTCCAACCCAACGTCTACATCTTCCCCCCTCCCCCCTACCCCTGTTCCACCTCCCCGACCAAGCCACTCCCCTGCTCCCCTATGCCAAGGGAGGAAGGGCAAGGCGGCCGCAGTTCGACAGTTTGGGTGAAAAATGACGAGGCTGTGTCGCAAGAGAGGGAAAGGTGTGTGGGGGGAGGGGGGATGGGAGGTGGGAGAGGAGGAGGACTGGGGGACGAGGAGGGCGAATAGGAGGAGGAGACGTGAGAGAGGGGGAAGAAGGGAGGGAGGAGGGAGAAAGGAGGAGGAAGAAGGGAAAGAAGGAGGGGGAGGAGGATATGGAGGAGGAGGAAGAAGAAGAGAAGGAGGGGGAGGAGGATATGGAGGAGGATGAAGAAGAAGAGAAGAAGGGGGAGGAGGACATGGAGGAGGATGAAGAAGAAGAGAAGGAGGAGGAGGAACATCGGCAGGAGGCAGAGGAACGAGAGAAAGGAGGAGAAACAGAAACGATGAGATTTGGAAGACGCCGAGAACAATAAGAAAAAAAAAAAAAAAAAAAAAACAGAGCAAATAAAAATAAAATCAACTACGAAAAAAAGTTCGTGAAAAGGGGACAAAAGACCCCAAAAGCTTAGAAGAAAGAGGAAAGAAATCATACCCCACAAACCAACGTCTCATATTACAACAATGTCTCGTCTTGTCTCCTCCCCCAACTCCCCACCCCACGCCTAGAACCCAAGACCCCACCTCCATGACCCCTTCAACCCTCCCTAACCACCCCCACAACCCGCCCAACCCTCCCCCTCCCCCTCCCCCGCCCTCTCCCCGACCAAGCCCCCTGCCGCAGGACCGCACAAAACAAACATTTTTATTGGTCTATAGGCATTTGTCCCCAACCTCGAGGGTATCTTCCTCCTACAACCACCCTCTTCTTTTCCTTCTTCACCTTCTTCCTCTATGGAAGACCGGCGGAGAGAGAGAGATGCTAAGGAGAAAGAGATAGAGATTGATGGAAGGATAGAGATAGAGATAGAGAGAAGGATGAATGGATTTTTTTGTTGTTGTTGTTGTTATCGCGACCCTTGGTTTATTTCAATTTTCTTCACACGTCACTGTCTCTTGTGTTCATATATGCTTACACTCATTCATTCACTCACTA
>BOPN01001504.1:37500-40000 GCA_017312705.2 Penaeus japonicus
TTCCTTTATCCCCATCCTAAAGCCTCCCCTCCCCCACCCCCCACTATCCCCCGGGGGTTGCGCGAGAAATCATCTAAATTCTTAAGGGCCCCTTCACAGGGCGAGCGGGAGCCGTCCCTCAACCCGTTCCCTGTCAATTATTCAGGATGTACTAGTTCCTCGAGACTCGCAAGGAAGGAGGAAGGTAAAGCTACCTTGAGTCTTGCCACGCCCCCCTCACCTGCCTCCTCATCAAGCCCTCGCCTTAGCCTCTTACGCGATCACCTTAGACCCCGAAGCATTATTTTTCGCTCCATGCGTAATCCGGCAGAGAAAATTACCGCTTATAAAAATTAGATATCAAGAGAAAGAGAGAGAGAAAGAGAGAGAGAAAGAGAAAGAGAGAGAGAAAGAGAAAGAGAGAGAGAAAGAGAGAGTGAGAGTGAGAGTGAGAGTGAGAGTGAGAGTGAGAGGGAGAGAGAGAAAGAGAGAGAGTGAGAGAGAGAGAGAGAAAGAGAGAGAGTGAGAGAGAGAGAGAGAGAGAGGGAGAAAGAGAGAGTGAGAGATAAACATCCACGCCATTCGCTCTACCCAGCGTAATCCGGCAGAGAAAATTACCGCTTATAGAAATTGGATCATATATATCTACCTATCCATTCATACATCCGTCATCTAACTCTCGACCTCTCTATCTCTCTATCCATTAAGTCATCCACCTCTCTACCTATAAATCCATCCATCACACACTACCTAATCCATCGCCACAGAGAGAGAGAGAGAGAGAGAGAGAGAGAGAGAGAGAGAGAGAGAGAGAGGGAGAAAGAGAGAGGGAGGGAGAAAGAGAGAGGGAGGGAGAAAGAGAGAGTGAGAGATAAACATCCACGCCATTCGCTCTACCCAGCTCTGTAACACGTCCAGCAGCAGCCGCGCCCCGAGAAACATTATCCCGTCCACGAGCACCTCCTCCCGGCTGCTCTCATGTCCCCATAGCCTCCTGCGGGATTAGTGTTGATAATCCCTGTCAGCGGCGAGCGATGAAAGGCCGCGAGAGTGAGAGTGAGAGTTAGAGTGAGAGAGGGAAGGGTAGGAGGGGGAGGGAGGGAAACGAGGGGAGAGGGAACAGGGGGATGAGGGAGAGGACTGGATACGACGGAACAGGGGAAGGGGAAGGGGTGAGGGGTGAGGGGAGAGGTGGGAGGAGGGGAGAATGGGTAGGAGAGAGGAAGAGGAAGGGAAAGTGGAGAGAGAGGGAGGAGGTGAGAGGGGAGAGTGGGGAGGAGAGAGGGGGAGAAAATTGGGGAGAAGAGAGGGAGAAGGATGAGGATGAGGATGAGGATAAGGATGAGCTATTGATCTAACACAAGAGTAACAGTTTGAACAATCTATTGGTAGAGAGATGAGAGCGTCAGCAGGGCGGGAAGGAAACTGCGAGATAGATATGAAAGTACTAATAACTGCACACAAGGAAATAGAGATTGTTGGCTGGATACATTTGTTTGTATGAATATTCATCACTCGTCCCACTTATATATCTATCTGTCTAGTTGTCTGTCTAGTTCTGAGTGTCTGTCTGTCTGTCTGTCTGCTTATCCGGGCGGGGATGGGGTAGGATGGGGTAGGAGGTGGAGGTGGGGGGAGAGGAAAAACGAATATACCGATGAAGACAAGAAAGAAGAGAGGGACGTTACACCAATCTTTACGACCGGCGTATGGGAAAACGACCACACGCTCTACCAACCCCACCTCCCTGCTCCCTCTTCCCCCCCCCACCTCCCTGCTCCCTCTTCCCCCCCTCCCCCCACCTCTCTGCTCCCTCTTCCCCCCTCCCCCCCCATCCATCCCGACATTACTACCGGTAAATACACGACCAAAAACGAGTGCCAGTCCGCGGCCGTCGTGATCGCAATCCCCAAGTGCGACGCAGCATAGGCCTACCTGACGAAGAGGTGCGGGAGGGGGAGGGGGAGGGGGAGGGGGATGAAAGGAGGGGTGAAGTTTTAAAAGTCCTACCGATGGGCTTGAGGGGAGGGGGATGAAAGGAAGGGATAGTTTAAAAGTCCTACCAATGGGCTTGAGGGAGGGGGAAGGGGGGAGGGGGATGAAAGGAAGGGATAGTTTTAAAGTCCTACCGATGGGCTTGAGGGGAGGGGGAAGGGGGGAGGGGGATGAAAGGAAGGGATAGTTTAAAAGTCCTACCAATGGGCTTGAGGGGAGGGGGATGGGGTGAAGGGGGGTTAGTTTTAAAAGTCCTACCGATGGGGATAAAACTTGGACGGACGTTGGGCACTCTGGTCACAAGGACGGAAAAAAATATGCTTTTGGAGCCAGTGCGATAGCTTTATGTTGCCCTCGTACAGAAAAGGGACGCATATATACATTTAGAGCGTATATATTCAATAAAATACACAACCCCCTGCCTGTCTGTCTGCCAGCCTCCCATTTAACAAATATCTCACCCAAAGACCACCAAGCCTATAACAAACTGACGAAAAAAAACACCAAGAAACAACAAAATAATAAT
>BOPN01001504.1:42500-60000 GCA_017312705.2 Penaeus japonicus
AGCTGACATGTAAGAAAATGTCCATGAAAGTATCATCGTCAAGCCAATGTATATCAAACAGAACAGCGACAACTCTCCATAAACAAAACAAAAGAGAAGTACGGTAAGAAATACAATGACGACATTGGCATCAATAAAAATAACACGAGATTTAAAGGGAAGGCGATATACCGAAAGCAGCTTAAAACAAGCCCACATGATTAAGAACAGCAACAATATTAATGATGAATAAACTCTTGCTCTCGCTCTCGCTCTCGCTCTCACTCTCACTCTCACGCTCACACTCTCTTTGTCTGTCTGTCTGTCTGTCTGTCTGTCTGTCTGTCTGTCTGTCTGTCTGTCTGTCTCCTTAGACCAAAGTTCTCCATCCTAAACTATCCCAACCTTAATAGGCCGTTAGCCTCATCTGTCCTCCTCACCTGAAATTCCTCTTCTGCTCCCTTTATCTTCTCTCATTTATCTATCCCCCCTTTCTCTTCATCCTACCCATTAACGTTATCCCCCTTTCCGTTTGTCCTTGTTTCCCCCCCCCCCCCCTCTCAGACAACTCCTCACAATCCCCTCTCATTTAACCTCCTCTTCCTCCGGTTCCCTTCATCCTTTCCTCCTTTCCCCCTTTCCCATCCGCAGTCTCTCCCTTTCCCCTCTCCCTCCCCCGTCTTCTCTTAATCATCCGCATTCTCTCCCTTCTCCCTTGTCTCCTCGTCCTCCTCCTCCTCCCCCTTTCCTCTCCCTCCTTTCCTCCTCCTCCAATTCCCCTCGCATCCTTCCAGCCCCCTCCCCCCCTCCCCTTCTCCTTTCCCTTCACATAACATACGAGACACTGAGATGCATCATTCAATTTCCTCCCACGTCAAAAACAGCGGCACATAAATCACTGGGGGCGAGAAGGTAGCAAGGCGAGTAGGGCAACAGATGCACAGAAGCAGAGACGTAGAGGCAGCAGCAAGGAGGAGAGGGAGAGAGGGAGCTGGGGCGAAGGATAAGGAGAGGATAAGGAGAGGCTGAGGGAGAGGCTGAGGGAGAGGGAGAAGGAGAGGGAGAGGAAGAAAACGAAGAGAAGATGGGACGGGAGAGGAGGGGGGAAAATTAGAAGGAAGAGGACAAAAAATAATTGAAAGAAGAAACGACAGAAGAGAGAAGAGGGGAGGGAGAGGGGTAGGGAAGGGGAGAGGAGAGGGAAAAGGGGAGAGGGTCGGCATGTGGGGGGGGGCGGGGAAGTGGGAGAAAAGGGAGGGGCGTAAAATCCTACTCTAAACCTGGGTATGACGAGGACTGTTCGCCAAATCTCTTTTCAAATCCTCTCTTTTCCCTTTTCCTTCTTATCGATTCTCACCATCGCCTTTCTTCTTTTCTCCATTTCTTTCTCTCTATCTAACTCTCAGAGAGAGAGAGAGAGAGAGAGAGAGAGAGAGAGAGAGAGAGAGAGAGAGAGAGAGAGAGAGAGAGAGAGAGAGAGAGAGAGAGAGAGAGAGAGAGAGAGAGAGAAAGAGAGAGAGAGAGAGAGAGACAGAGAGAGAGAAAAAAAAGCGTTATCTCGACTCATTCACACCTTGCCGGATGTAGCTTAAAGAGGGGAGTGGGGAAGAAGGAGGTGGAGGTGGAGGTGGAGGTGGAGGAGGAGGAGGAGGAGAGAGAAGCATACAGGGGAGATTGTAAGGAGAGAGGAGGGAACAGAACGAAAGAGGGAAGCGGAGAGGGGAGATAACACGCGGTGGGGAGAAACCCATAGACAGAAGGCGACTAAAAATAAAACGTGAAAAGGGAGAGACAAGAAAGATAAGAGAATGAGATGCAAAGGGGGATTGATAAAAATAAATGACGAATGGCGGAGAGAAAAGGTAATGGAACTTTACCAAACGAAACTAAGAGAGCATGGCGTTCAGTAGCTTTTTTCTTTTCTTCTAAAAAATGAATGACCAAAACAAAGAAAACAAATACACATGCTTCCAAATACTAACTAACTATATATACATATATAAACTCACACACACACACACACACACACACACAACGACGGATGACTACACAGGATAGATGCAAAGACAGATAGAAAGAAACAGGAGTAAAGGAGAGCAGGGATAGTAACGAAAGGGGAGAAGGGGAGCAAGCAAGAGTAGAGCGTTAGGTAAGAGGAAGGCGTGGAGGGTGGGGGGAGGGGGTCAAAGCTCCCTAGGCAACCATCAATCCAAACAGATTTGATACACGTAGCATCTCCCACGCGCCCAGAGCATGCGCCGCGAAGAAAAGAGGGTCACAAAACACCCACACAAATCAGAAAGGTAAAAAAAAAAGTAAAGGGGGAGAAATAAGGTCAACTGATAAGGATAAAAGATAACGCTGTAAACACACACACACACACACACACACACACACACACACACACACACACACACACACACATACAAATGAATCGCAACTCAATCAAATCAAGTCATTTCTTATAAACGGAGAAACAGTTGATTGTCAGTGACCATAAACAACAGAATGACATTTGACACCCGTAAAACAAATAACAATATCGCCTTTTTGTCGCTACTACAACTAAGCCGTGTACTACTAATCCAACCCTAATCCCGAACACAATAAATGCAGCAACGTTAATTATGATGGTGACGGGTGAGGATGAACACGGTTGTGGTTGTGGTGGTGGTGATGGTGATGATGTTGGTAGTGGTAACGACAACGACGAGGACGACGATGGTGGTGATGGTGATTAATGATGATGATGATGATGATGATGATGATGATGATGATGATGATGATGATGATAATGATGATGGTGGTGGTGGCGGCGGTGGTGATTGTGATGATGATGATGATGACAGATAGACAGAGAGAGAAGCAAATGCATACCGAATAGACGCATCCGTCCAAATCGCAGGACTAATTCCCGACCGCCGAAAGGCCTTTCACATCAGTGCCACATCTAACTAGACCGGGCCAGAAACGGTTCAATTCAATACCCTACTCTTCCTCTCTCTTTCCCTTCAAACCCCCTCTCTTCCTTCTCCCTCAACCTCCTTTCCCGTCCCTCCCCTTCCCTTTCCCTCAACCTCCCCCTACCCAACCCCCATCCACCTCCTCCCCCCCTCCCCCTACCCAACCTCTATCTACCTCCCATCCCCTCCCCCTTCCCCCTAACCAACCCCCATCCACCTCCCTTTCTCCCACCCTTCCCCGCACGCCCGTACTCGGCAGACTCAGAGCCGGAACAAGGCAACGACCACTTTAATAAAACAGATGGGCGTTTTGACCTCGTGGACCGGGACCGCTTCCAAGCTTTAAACGGAAGCCCCCCCCCAACACGCCCCTATACCCCCCCCCCACCTTCACAACCCACCCACGACGCAACAGACAGTTCTAACAGACAGTCCCATCCTCGGCAGGAAGACGGCGGTCGAGCGGCTCGTAAGAGAGAGATAAGAAATAAAAAAAATAAAAAAAAGGGAAAAAGGGAAATGATCTTTTAAAATAAAATGGAAGGAGAAGGATTTTGGAAGTGGAAATATTTCCTTCCAACTCCTTCTATCCAACCCTTCCTCCTTCCTTCCACCCAACCACCCAACTCCATTCCTCTCACCCAAACCCTTTCTTTTACCTCCCGCCCTTCCTTGCCACCCTCTAACCCACACAACTCCCTCTTTTCCTTCCACCTAACTCCCTCCCTTCCCTCCACCCAACCCTTTCCTTCCCTCCACCATCTAACCCGTCCAACTCCCTCCCTTCTCTCCACCCAAATCACTCACTTCCCTCCACCCAACCCCTTCCTTCCCTCCACCATCTAACTCATCCAACTCCCTCCCTCCCCCTGACCCATCTAACTCCCTCTATCCAGCCCCTTCCGCCCACGACAGGACAACCACCGCCAACACCTCTTTGAAAGGGGGCGTAATCAATAACGGCTTATCCCCCCCCCCCACCTAACCCAACCTATCCTATTACGTCCCTCCCTCCCAGCTCTCTTCACTCCCACTCCGATTATCACATTTGGCAGAAGTTAATACAATCTTATGAACGACTAGACCCCCCTTCCCTTTCCCTCCCTCACCCTCCCCCCCTCCTTCCATCCCTCCCATCCTCTTTTTTTCCCTCCCTGCTTCCCTCCTCCCTTCCTTCCTTCCTTCATCCGTCCTCCCTCTCTCCTTCCTTTCTTCCTCCCTCCTTTCCCCCATTTTACTAAAACTCCTTACCCTGTAAATAAAATCTACCCCCTCGTTTACCCCTGAAAATAAAATCTCGTCAATCATGGATGGATGTATATAACGTCAATTGACTCCGTCAACTGCAAAACTTCGTTCTTATCTTCGGATTTAGCTCTTGTCAAATTATATCAATAGTTACAATAATAGTAATAATGACAGTAGTAATAATTATCATAAACCTTATACATTACCCTATACATTAAAGTGTCACCACCAATACCACCACGAACAACTACGTAACAACAACAACTACTACTACTACTACTACCACTACTACCACCACCACCACCGCGGCGAGAGCGCTCTCCGTCGGCACTACATCCGAGCTCATCGTTGTCATGCAAGTCGATCTGACAATGCAGCTCCTTTCGCTCCCCGCTCCCTCCTCGCCTACGCAAATTACACGCACGCATGCACGCGCGCGCACGCCGCACACCTTCGATGGACTGCATTTCACACTTAATACTTTTAATTGGTTCTCTCTCTCGCTCTCTCTCTCTATATATATATGAATGTGAGTAGGTGGTTGAGTGTGTGTGTGTGTGTGTGTGTGTGTGTGTGTGTGTGTGTGTGTGTGTGTGTGTGTGTGTGTGTGTGTGTGTGTGTGTGTGTGTGTGTGTGTGTTATATATATATATATATATATATATATATATATATATATATATATGTATACATATGTATGTATATATATATATATATATATATATATATATATATATATATATAAATATATATATATATATATATATATATATATATATATATATATATATATATATATATTATGCAAGAGGGGGCACGTGCGTGTGTGCATGTGCATGCATGAAAGGAAAGCGACCTCTTCAAATAACGTCTCCCATAAACAAAAGGCTACCAGTCATCCAATTAGCTTAACATCAAAACAGAGCCTTTCAAATTCCTTTCCATATCTCTCTTCTCTCTCGCCCACCTCCTAATCCGACCCTCCTTCATCCCATTAACCTGCTCACCCACCCATTCCCTCTAATCATCGCTTACCCATTCAACCCCCCATCACCTCGCACCACACTCCCTCCATTACCCTAATTAGCCTCACGCCAATCATGCAAAAGCCCTTTTTTTTATAGTCGCCCCCTCCCCCCCCCTTTTTTTTATAGATGAAGTGCCCCCTCGAAGACGTGACGAATTCCTTTGGGCGTCGAGGCCTTGGAATCGACTCCTCCTTCAATCACTACCCCAGACCCCCCCCCCCCCCATCCACCCACCCACCACCCACCCGCCTGAAAATCGCCTTCTGACAGAACCTTTGATATCCCCTTAGTGACGTGTAATCTTTTTCCTAAAAGGCCAAGGATCGATCTGCTTTCTTTTAATTGAATGAGTTCTGTTTCATTCACTCTGTGTGTATATGTGTGTGTGTGTGTGTGTGTGTGTGTGTGTGTGTGTGTGTGTGTGTGTGTGTGTGTGTGTGTGTGTGTGTGTGTGTGTGTGTGTGTGTGTGTGTGTGTGAGTGTGTGTGTGTGTGTGTGTGTGTGTGTGTGTGTGTGTGTGTGTGTGTGTGTGTGTGTATGTGTGTGTGTGTGTGTGTGTGTGTGTGTGTGTGTGTGTGTGTGTGTGTGTGTGTGTGTGTGTGTGTGTGAGTGTGTGTGTGTGTGTGTGTGTGTGTGTGTGTGTGTGTGTGTGTGTGTGTGTGTGTGTGTGTGTGTGTGTGTGTGTGTGTGTGTGTGTGTGTGTGTGTGAGTGAGTGAGTGAGTGAGTGAGTGAGTGAGTGAGTGAGTGAGTGAGTGAGTGAGTGAGTGAGTGAGTGTGTGTGTGTGTGTGTGTGTGTGTGTGTGTGTGTGTGTGTGTGTGTGTGTGTGTGTGTGTGTGTGTGTGTGTGTGTGTGTGTGTGTGTGTGTGTGTGAGTGAGTGAGTGAGTGAGTGAGTGTGAGTGTGAGTGTGTGTGTGTGTGTGTGTGTGAGTGAGTGAGTGAGTGAGTGAGTGAGTGAGTGAGTGAGTGAGTGTGTGTGTGTGTGTGTGTGTGTGTGTGTGTGTGAGTGAGTGAGTGAGTGAGTGAGTGAGTGTGTGAGTGAGTGTGTGAGTGAGTGTGTGTGTGTGTGTGTGTGTGTGTGTGTGTGTGTGTGTGTGTGTGTGTGTGTGTGTGTGTGTGTGTGTGTGTGTGTGTGTGTGCACACCCCACCCGCCTGAAAATCGCCTTCTGACAGAACCTTTGATATCCCCTTAGTGACGTGTAATCTTTTTCCTAAAAGGCCAACGATCGATCTGCTTTCTTTTAATTGAATGACTTCTGTTTAATTCACTGTGTGTGTGTGTGTGTGTGTGTGTGTGTGTGTGTGTGTGTGTGTGTGTGTGTGTGTGTGTGTGTGTGTGTGTGTGCGTGCGTGTGTGATGGTGTGTGCGTGCGTGTGTGTGTGTGTGTGTGGAAAATCGGTATGGAATATAGAATAAAAAGGAAAGCAACCAGTAAGGCGTATCCGATTACCACTCCCTAAGCCTACCGAGGAAAAAGCCTAAAACTGTTTCCTCTCTTTGCTTAGCACTGTGATTGCCTGTCTCAACAAGTAATTGCGAGTTAGTAGGCCTTCCTCTTCCCCACTCCTTCGCCTTCCCTTCCTCATTCCTTTCCCTTTCAATTCCCTCCCTTCCTCATTCCTTTTCCATTCTTTCCCTTTCTTCTTCCCCCTTCCTATCCCTACCCCTCATCTTTCACCTTTCCCTTTCCCTTTCCCATTCCCATTCCCATTCCCCTACCCCTCACCTTTCCTCTTTCTCTCCCTCTTCCCCATCTCCTTCCCATCCCATTGCCGCTGATCACCATCCGTCCGTAAACTTAATTAGCTTGCTGGCCCTTCATCTGTCCCCGTCTGCCTCCTCCGCTTGCCATCTCTCTCGCCCTATCACGTTAATTGCCCCTCCCCCCCACCCTCTTGCTCTATCTCCCCCCTTCCCCCCCTCCCGGCACGCCCCTCTACTCCCTTCTCCCTTTCCCCGACACGCCTCCCCCAATCCGACCCCCCTGCTCTCACCTTCTATCTCCTTTCTCTTCATAATTCCCCGGCCTCCCCTCTCCTCGTCTTCCCCCTGCTTCATCCTCTTCTATCCCCTCTTCGTATTTCTACCTCTCGTTTCCACTCTCCTCCAACCTCTCTCATTCCCCCTACCCCCAACCTGCCTCCCTCCCTCTCCCCTCTCCCTCCTAACTCCTCTCTTTCCCCCCTCCCACAGCTCCTCATTCCTTCCCCTCTCCCTCACCATTTCTTACCCCCCCCCCCCTCGCTCCTCTCCTTCAGCTACTCCCTCATCCTCCCCCCTCCCCACGCCACCGCCCATTCCTCCTCCTATCTTGCAAGAAGCTATTACCCTCGTCTTCCTTTGCGCTCGCTCTGGCTTCATCACTTCGCCTTGCATTTTCCCAAGAATTCATGTCTATGTGTATGTCTATGTCTCTGTCAATTATGTCTATGTCTGTCTCTTTATTATGTCTCTGTCTCTGTCTGTCTCTGTGTCTCTCTATTATATCTCTGTCTCTGTCTGTCTCTGTCACTTATATCTTTGTCTCTGCCTGTCTCTGTCTGTCTTTGTCTGTCTCTGGCTGTCTCTTACTTTCCCCTCTTTGTCTGCGGACGCTTTCCCACGGTATCTTTATTTCTCTCCCCTCTTTCTTTTCGGCCCTCCTGCCCTTCCTTCCTTCCTGTCTTTCTTACTCCTTGCCCTTCTTTCTTTTTATCTCTGCCTATTTCCTCTTTTACCTTCTTTATTCCCCTCTTTTCTTTTCTCTTCGTTCTCTTTCTTCCTCCATTTAGTCGATGCTGGATTCCTGCCAAACACTATGTCATAAAGAACAGAAAACAGGGTTAGGCTTCAGGGAAAGACCGGAGAGGGGTGAGGGGAGAAGGGAGAGGGGTGAGGGGAGAAGGGAGAGGGGTGAGGGGAGAAGGGAGAGGGGTGAGGGGAGAAGGGAGAGGGGTGAGGGGAGAAGGGAGAGGGGTGTGGGGAGAAGGGAGAGGGGTGTAGGGAGAGGGGAGAAGAGAGAGGGGAGAAGGGAGATTGGAAACAGGGGAAGGAAAATGGGAGAGGAGAGATGGAAGAGAAGAAAGATGGGAGCGGAGAGGGAAGAGAAAGGAGAGGGGGGAAAAGGGGAATGGGAAAAAAGGGGAAGGGGAAAGGTGGGGAATGAAGAAAAGGGGGGAGAAGGGAAAAGGGGAAAAGGGGGGAGCGGCAAAAAGGGTGAGATAAAAAAGACACTGGAGAGGGAAGGGGGGGGGGGGCGGAAAAGATAAGGAGATCAATGACGATAAAGAACGGATACTGAACAAGGGAGGGGAAGGAAATAGAGGTAGAGGAAGGAAGGTAAGTAAGTGAATGCGAGGGAAAGGAAAAAGACAAAAGACAAAAAAAAAAAAAAAAAAAAAAAAAAAAAAAAAAAAAAAAAAAAAAAAAAAAAAAAAAAACGCCATGAGTCATGCGATGGACACTCTCCTTTTACAATTTATGACTCCATGACACGAAAAAAAGACAGGGGAGGGGGGGAGGGGGGTGTAGCAACTCACTTTTCCCCTCGTGAGTTAACGAGGGGAGATGGCATTCTTCACTCACACTAAATTAAATCCAGCGAAAGCATGAATGCAGGAATTTGAGAAGAATAGGAGAGAGACAGAGGGTAAAAAGAGAGAGAAGAGGAGGGATAGAGAGGGGAGGAGTGGGTTGAGAGCATGGGGGGGGAGAGAGAGAGAGAGAGAGAGAGAGAGAGAGAGAGAGAGAGAGAGAGAGAGAGAAAGCAAGGACGAGGAGGAAGAGAAAGAAAAAATAGAAAGGCAGATACGGATATATAGGGAGGTAGAAGCAAGGAGAGATGAGTGGGTGAAAGAAAGATTGAGAGAAAGGAGAAAGAGGAGAGGAGGAGAAAAGGAAGAAAGGAGAGGGAGAGAGGGAGGGAGAGAGGGAGGGAGAGAGAGAGGGGGGAGAGGGGGAGGGGGAGGGAGGGAGGGAGGGAGGGGGGGAGAGAGAGAGAGAGAGAGAGAGAGAGAGAGAGAGAGAGAGAGAGAGAGAGAGAGAGAGAGAGAGAGAGAGAGAGAGAGAGAGAGAGAGAGAGAGAGAGAGAGAGAGATAGAGATAGAGATAGAGAGAGAGAGAGAGAGAGAGAAGAGAGAGAGAGAAGAGAGAGAGAGAAGAGAGAGAGAGAAGAGAGAGAGAGAGAGAGAGAGAGAGAGAGAGAGAAAGATAGGGTGAGGGAGGGAGGGAGAGGGAGAGCGAGAGCGAGAGAGAGAGAGAGAAAGAGTAGGCTGATTGGACCCACGTCGGGGGCGGCACACAGCTGCTCTGTCAAACATCACCCAGAGAGAAATGTACGGGCAAAGGAGGGTGACGGATGGGCGGGCGTGTGACGCGTGTGTGGGCGGTAAGGGGGGGGGGGGGGTAGACGGACGAGGGTAGGGGGGGGGTCGGGGAGTGCGCTAGCGGTTACGAGTATGCGGGCGCCGTGGCCTTTTGTTTATAAACACTTTGTTCCTCTCCAGACGAGTGCGATGAATGGGACCCGCTCACGTGTGCATCCTTTGTTAACTGTAAGCGCTGGATGGCTGCTTTTTTATTCATCCGCTTATTCGGCTATTTAAGTGTTTGGGCTATCGTTTTGTTTGGCGTGGGGGGGTGGTAGGAGGGGGTGATAGGAGGGGGTGAGAGAAGGGACCGTGTGGGCGGAGAGAAGGGGGGCGTGGCGTGTGGGGGGAAAGAGGGAGGGGGGAAAGAGGGAGGAGGGCATGTGTGGAGAGGAGGGGGTGAGAGAAGGTGTGTGCGTGTGCGTGTGCGCGTGGCATCGCAGGCACGGGGGCTTCCTCAGCTCCGAAAGCCTTGTTTGCGTCCCGCGGCGAGGCTTCCTTCACACCTCTTCTTCACGGCTCTCCTGCGAGGTTGGTCGGCTGACGCGTAACCTATCGCCTCTCGTGTTTCTTTCTTCTCTCTCTTTTTCTGTTCTCTTCTCCCCCCCCCCCATACCCCGCTTCTTTTATGATACGGTATGTTCTTTGAACTTTTCTCATTTCCATTCCTTTCTCCTCTTCTTTTGTTTGTTTTCCTTTTCTTAGTTGGTTTGCCTCTTCCCTTGTTTGTTTTCCTCTTACTTCATCTGTTCCAGCCTCCTCCCTTTCGTGTTTATCTCCTTTAATTCCTTCTTCCAGCTATTTCCCGGACGACTTCTTACAAATCATAGTCTTGATAGAAGCAGAACCAAATTAAAAACAAACACACACAAAGACAAACACAAATACATACACCAACGGACATAAACAAACAAACAAACAAATCCAGGGGGTCAGGGCAGGCAAACGTTTAATCATTTTCATAAAACAATAAAACAAAAAAAACATGCCAATAGATAATAAAGAAGTAAACAACAAAACAAACAAACAATTAAACAAAGCGCTATACCAACATCCATGCACATGACCCACCCACCCACCAGCCCCACCCTACATCCCCCACCCTCACCACCCCCGCTCGCCGCTCCTGTCACAGCTGGATTGATTAGTTGATGACATTAAATCAATCTCCCTTTGAGTTGCCACGCGAGTGGGCACGCCAGCAAGGGTGGCACCGCTATGAAGTCTCTCAACCAAGTAGCAAACTCACTCTGGCCCACCCTTCTAACCCCTAACCCCCCCCCCCTCCCACCATGAACCAACCTAGTCGAAGTTGAACAAACAATAAATAAACATATAAACAAAAAAACTATTTGTTCAACCACTGTTTAGTCACGAACTGCCACGGCTGCGACTTCTGCTCCCCCGAGCACATCAGCTGATCACATCAAAACAAAGCGATAACATAACCTTCCTCTAAAATAGTTCACACAGAATGTTCTCATATACATCCTCGGAAATTCTGCTTTATTAATCATATCTGCTCCTACTCCTAATTCGCTTTTCTAAGCTTTACTTTACTTTATTTTGCTTTGCTTTGCTTTACTTTGTTTTTTCTTTCTGATGTTGCTCCTCCTCTTCGTACATTCGGAGTCATGTAATGAAGTGAATAACCTTGCAACATTCACCGTATTGCAAGAAACCCGTGCATCTAGAATGATTGAGAAATGCAAATGACAAGGAAAGGGGAAAGGTATATGCGTGACATCTTTGTGTGTGGACCGCCGCGTGCTAAACAAAGGAAACCTTAATTTTGCTTCAGAAAGAGAAAAAGAAGAAAACAAAAGTAACGTCACGACAGCATCAGCCATTCAATCAGGACTCCCCCTCCCCACCCTCCCCCCTTCAACTGTACCTTTTTTCAATTTTATCATATCTATGAGAATTACATAGTATATAATATTTGTTTGTCAATGTATTTGATATCATACATCATATATAAATCCTCAGATCTATATAGTATTTTATATAAGACATCAAATATAACCATATTATATAATCCTTACATTTCTTTCCCTCTTAAATCATAATTTTGTTTTTCATCCTTTACATTCCACTCTTTCATTTTATTTCTTCCAAATGTCTTCGCCTCTTCCGTGTTCTTCCTCTGCGCGCCCATCTTCGCCCGTGCCATAAAACATCTTCCTTATTCTTCTTTCTCCGCCCTTTACCATTTGCCCTATCTCCTATCTTTGGCAATTGGGAACTCCTACTTCCTCAATTTCATTACCCCACCCCCCCCAACCCCACCCCTCTTCCCCCCCGCAACTTGCATAATCCTTCACTTTCTCGACAGAATTGCGTCATTTGTTGTTGTTTATCGATGGTGTTGGTATTGTTTCTATGCGTTGCTTCTGACGCCATTATCCTTCATTTTTCGTCTTGATCGTCTATTTTCCATTCCCTTCTTCTTATAATAGGCATTCTTTTCTTCATCTTCTACTCCCCATGATCATCGCCATCATCATTGTCTCCTTCCCATTTTTATCACAAATCCAAACTCCCTCCCTCCCCTTCCATCTCCCTCTCCCTCTCTCTCCCATCTCCCTTTCTCTCTCACTCTTTACGGACCCTCACTGCCATCCTCCATGTGCAACATCCCCCACCTTTCCCCCCACCCCAACCCCTCCTCCTCACGTTGCATCACGTTTTTTTGTTTCGCGTGTTGCACGGTCTCACGCCCATGCATCGACGGAGCGGAGCGGTGCAGCGCGGCGGCGGCGGCGGCAGAGATGCAATTCCCGGATGTGAAAGCTTTGCACGCCGAATGAGAGCAAATGGTACGGAATGATAGACGAAGATGGAGGGATAGGAGGGGGGGCCGGAGGGCAGAGGGGGTAGGGTAGGGTAGGGTAGGGGTAGGGGTAGGAGTAGGAGTAGGGGCAGGGTAGAGGAGGGGGAAGGGAGAGAGAAATTTCTATCTATCTACAGTATATATAGAGAGAGAGAAAGAGAAAAAGAGTGAGAGAGAGAGAGAGAGAGAGAGAGAGATAGAGATAGAGATAGAGATAGAGATAGAGATAGAGATAGAAATAGAGAAGAGAGAAGAGAGAAGAGAGAAGAGAGAAGAGAGAAGAGAGAAGAGAGAAAAGAGAAAAGAGAAAGAGAAATAGAGAGAGAGAGCATGCGAATCAAAAGCAATTGCAAGCCATGACAACCGGCGCCACGTGTTGAGACGGCCCATCGGCTCCAGTCAACTCCTCCCTAGCGACCCTCGCCTCCACACCCACATTCGTCACAGAGTGGGCGTCGCCTCGCCCACTCACCAATCATCCCGCTCTCCTCTCCCTCCTTCCAATCATCACTCATTGGTTCGCCTTTCCACCTACCTCTCGGTGACGCCATCGTCATCGGCAGCCAACGCCAGCGGGAAAATCATGGAGGAAGAGAGGAGAGGAAAGGTGCAAATCAAGGAGGAGGAAGAGAGGAGAGGAAAGGTGGAAATGAAGGAGGAGGAGGAAGAATAAAGGAAAGGTCAAAAGCATAGAGGAAGAGAAGAGAGGAAAGGTGGAAATGAAGGAGGAGGAGGAAGAATAAAGGAAAGGTCAAAATCATGGAGGAAGAGAGGAGAGGAAAGGTGGAAATGAAGGAGGAGGAGGAAGAATAAAGGAAAGGTCAAAATCATAGAGGAAGAGAAGAGAGGAAAGGTGCAAATGAAGGAGGAGGAGGAAGAATAAAGGAAAGGTCAAAAGCATAGAGGAAGAGAAGAGAGGAAAGGTGCAAATCAAGGAGGAGGAAGAATAAAGGAAAGGTCAAAATCATAGAGGAAGAGAAGAGAGGAAAGGTGGAAATCACGGAGGAAGAACAGAGGAAAATTACGAAGGAAGGAGAAGAGAGGAAAAGTCAAAACCACGGAGAAAGAAAATGGGGAAAATCAAGAACTGTAAGAAAGGAAAGGTGGAAATCACAAAGGAAGACAACTTAATAAAGCTAAAATCACGGAAGGAGAGAAAGGAAATAGGAAAATCACGGAGAAATGAAAGAAAGGAAATAGGAAAATCACGGAGAAAGGAGAGAGAGAGGGGAAAATCACAGAGAAAGGAGAGAGAGAACTGAAATAGGACAATCACGGAGGGAGTAGAGAAAGGAAATAGGAAAAGCACTGAGAAAGGAGAGAAAGGAAATAGAGCAATCTCGGAGGGAGGAGAGAAAGGAAATAGGAAATCCATGGAGGAAGGAGAGAAAGATAGGACCGATGAAAATGGGCGTCTGACGAGGGCTGACGCCTGCTGACAACACCTCCCAAGAGAAACGCAGCTGACCGACCGCGACGAAGACGCTCGCCTGACGGGCTGACCGAGTGCCACGGTGAGTGGGGGGAGGGCGTACGTGAGGGGAGGAAGGCAGAGGAGGGGAGAGGGGAAGGCAGAGGAGGGGAGAGGGGAAGGCAGAGGAGGGGAGAGGGGAAGGCAGAGGAGGGGAGAGGGGAAGGCAGAGGAGGGGAGAGGGGAAGGCAGAGGAGGGGAGAGGGGAAGGCAGAGGAGGGGAGAGGGGAAGGCAGGGGAGGGGAGAGGGGAAGGCAGAGGAGGGGAGAGGGAAAGGAAGGGGTAGCTGAGGAAGGGGAAGGGGAAGGTTAGAGGAGGGGAAGGTGGAAGGAAGGGGTAGAGGAGGGGGAGGGAGAGGGCTTGATAAAGCTGGTTCTTCCACTATGTACGGCATATATACATAGCGAGATAAAGACACTGCTGCAAGAAAACAAGCAATCAACAAATGATAAAAACAGTCGCACAAGACACAGCAAAACAACAGACGCAACAAACCAAAAAAGGCAAACAAACAACAAAGACAAAACAAGACAAAAACAAACAACAGACAGAAAACCAACTACAAACAGAAAACAAACAACAAACGGAAAACATCCAGAAGGCAACAAAAGATAACGAGAAAAAAACGTCGATCCATTATAATCCCAACAGTTCCGATTCCGACCCTTTAAAAAATATAAGCGACCGCCGCCGCGCCCGTAACGACGCCAACGATCCAATCGCGACGTTAATTACGCCATACGCAAGTCCCCGTCCCTTCCCCACACCCCTCCTCGACGCCAACCCCTCCTCCCCTCCCACTCCCCCACGCCAACCCCTCCTTCCCTCCCACTCCCCCACTCCCCGACGCCAACCCCTCCTCCCCTCCCACTCCCTCCCCACGCAGAGGAGCGTCGGGCAGCGCAATGATCAGGCGTAATTGCCCAATAGAAGGCGGGCGATCTTCCCGTCGGCGCGTCTCGTAATCGCCGCCGCGGACGCGAAAGGACCATTCTGCACACCCTGGGGACGGGGAGGGAAGGAGGGAAGGAGGTGGGGGGTGGGTGTGGGAAGGAGGTAAGAAGGGAAGGAGGTGGGAAGAAGGGAGGGAGGTGGGAAGAGGGAGGAAGGTGGGAAGGTGGGAAGGAGGGAAGGAGGAAAGGAGGGAGGAGGGTGGGAAGGTGGGAAGGTGGGAAGGTGGGAAGGAGGGAGGGAGGTGGGAAGGAGGGAGAGAAGGAGCGAAAACGGAGGAGAGGGAGAGAAAGAGAGAGGAAGTGAGAGAAGGAGAGAATGTGGGAACGATTATGACAAATAAATTGACTAGAACAAACAAGAAGAAAACGGAAGACAAATAATGAGGAATAAACAGATAAACAGACAGACATACAGACAGATAGATAAATCTCCATTGAATCCGACCATCATATTCTTTCCCATTATCTTTTCTCTCTTTTTTTTTCTTCGTCACTCTTTTACTTCCCGTTTTTCTTACCAACTAACTGTTACGGACTAAACTTTCGCAATTAGAGCAAGTTTTTCTATCATTTATTTTCAAATTGGCGCCCCTTTGTCAGAGTGTGTGCATGCCTGTCTTTGTGTGCGTGCGTGCGTATGCGTGCGTACGTGTATATGTATATGTATGTGTGTGTGTGTGTGTGTGTGTGTGTGTGTGTGTGTGTGTGTGTGTGTGTGTGTGTGTGTGTGTGTGTGTGTGTGTGTGTGTGTGTGTGTGTGAATTAATGAATGATTGAATAATTGAATGATTGAATAACTGAATAATTGAATGAATAATTGAATGAATGAATGAATGAATGAATGCATGAATGTATGTGAGCGTGTTTTGTGCGTGGAGCGTTAGCGGTAAAGCTCGAGTGTGTTTTTCCCTCCGCTGCTTCATACTAACGCACCTCTTGGCAGCGGGCCTACCTGCCGTAATATATTTCACTTTGGTTAATAGAACGGATATTACGAGGTCCTTCGAGGCGGGGGGAAAGGGATGAGAGGGAATGGAAGAGTGGGAAGAAGGGTAGGGGATGTAGGAGAGGGAGAGGGAGAGGGAGAGGGAGAGGGAGTGGGAGTGGGAGAGAGAGGGAAAGGGAGAAAGAGAGGCAAAGAGAGAGAGAGAGAGGGTTAAGAGAGGCAGAGGGAGAGGGTGTGAGAAAGGGTGGGGAAAGGAAGAGGGTGAGAGAAAGGAGAGGGGAGAAGGGAAGATGATAGAACTGACGAGAAAAAGAGAGAAAAAAACAGAAGAATAAAGAGAGGCAAACAGAAATTCAAAAAGAACAAAAGGGAATATCAAAAGAAAACGAGAATGAGAGAGAGAGAGAGAGAGAGAGAGAGAGAGAGAGAGAGAGAGAGAGAGAGAGAGAGAGAGAGAGAGAGAGAGAGAGAGAGAAAAGGAGGGACCGAAACTCCAATCCAAAAACAAAAGAGGAATGGGAAACGAGGACAAAACATCTAATCAAGTTCCAATCCCATTCTGCTTCCGGTGAAGAAGCCGGTCAGGAAAGAGGGGGAGAGTGGAAGGGTAAAAGAGAAGAGGAGAAGGGAGAGGAAAGAAAGGAAGAGATGTAAGGAGAAATAACAGAAGGAGAAAAGAGCCACACGCGTGAAAAGACAATAGCATGAGAAAACAAAATAACACCGACAACCAACATGTATCAATCCCATGTTCCATTTCCCCCTCCCTCTCAAAGCACCCGCCCCAATCCCTACCCCCCCTCCCCCTCCCAGCCCAAACACTGGCAGGTGACACCTCGTCCATCTCGCCCAAATTAAAAGACCTAGGCCTTAATCTACCGCACCTGGCCTTACGGTGCTCCTCTCCCCGGTGGTTCCCCCTGGCCGGGTTCTCCGCGTGACATGGATGGAGACGTGGACGGGGAGGGGGGCATGGAAAGGGGGGGGGGGGACGTGGACGGTGGGGGGGGAGAGGCGGGGGGGGGGGGGGGGGGGGGGGGGGGGGGGGGGGGGAGGTTAATGGAAAACCCCAGGGAGGAGGGAGGAGGTGAGATGTAGAATGAAGGAGACGGGGTGAAATGGAGAAAGAGGGAACGAGGATGGGGATGACGATTAGGGTTAAGAAGGGATACAGAGAGAAAAGAAAAGTTTGGAAGAGGAAGATAGAGATAAATAATCTTAACAAAAAACACACAATCTGAGAATGCGAATAAGAGACGACGTTATGATACAAATACCAAATAAAGAAAGGAAAGGAAAAAGACAGCAAAACAAACGAACAAATCACAAATCACCTCGTCATCGGAACCTAGTCCACCGGAAGTAAAGAAGACGGAAGCAAGTGAAGGAGGTTACGCAATCGCCTTGTCTTGTCCCGGTGACCTGGCCTGACCCACTGACCTTAGCAGCAGACCCCATGGAGCCAGGAATCATCATGCACAACGTACCTGTAACAGAGAAGAATTGAGACGTTCTTAGTGTAAACAGAGAAGTGAAATTATTAATATCAATAACAATTTTAACAGTCAATAATGATGATTGGCGATCTCTCACTCACTCTCTCTCTCTCTCTCTCTCTCTCTCTCTCTCTCTCTCTCTCTCTCTCTCTCTCTCTCTCTCTCTCTCTCACTCACTCACTCACTCACTCACTCACTCACTCACTCACTCACTCACTCACTCACTCACTCACTCAC
>BOPN01001504.1:67500-72500 GCA_017312705.2 Penaeus japonicus
AGACCCATTTCGCAACCCGGTAATTAGCTGCATCGACAAGGACGCAAATGTCCGCACAGTTAACTCCGGGTGAACAACGTCGGGCAAATGCGAGTAATCAGCAACAAAGATCCCTCATGAGATCGAGTGGGTATGCGGATGAAAGTTATACATGGATGGTTGTACGTTGTGTGTGCGTAGAGATAGGTGTACGTATGTGTGCGTACAGATAGGGACGTATGTATGCACGCATGTGTGCATTGAGAACATGATTAATTAACACCAAATAATGGATAACGCAAATGTAAAGAAAAAAGTTCAAGTGTAGGAGGTACGTTTCGCCGAAGGGTGAAAAAAAGGGGGGGGGGGGTAGAAGGGCAAGGTAACGCCCTGGGTAGGATGCCAATGCAATACCATGAAGTGCGTTTCTACATCACATTAACATAACGTGTGTCAAGAGCCCGTTAGGGGTACCGCCTCTTCCTTGGGATGGGAAAGAGGGAGATGTGAAAGATGAGAGAGAGAGAGAGAGAGAGAGAGAGAGAGAGAGAGAGAGAGAGAGAGAGAGAGAGAGAGAGAGAGAGAGAGAGAGAGAGAGAGAGAGAGAGAGAGAGAGAGAGAGAGAGAGAGAGAGAGAGAGAGAGAGAGAGAGAGAGAGAGAGAGAGATCAAGTGAGGGATAGGGAAATTGAAAGCGACATAAAAAGAAAGAGACAGACATGGAGAGGGAGGAGGAAATGGAAAGCGAGGTAAAAAAGAGAGATTTAAATAGACAGAGAGAGGAAGAGGGAGGGAGAGAAAGAAACCAGAGAGTAGATGGAAAAGGCTGAAAAGAACGAAAGAGGACCAAGGAAAATACCAAGGCACAAAATATTACTCAATAATGGAAGGTCCAAAAGAAAAAGAAAAAAAAAGACGGAGAAAAAATAATCTGATTTGGATTAAAGTTCATTTACTGAACGACTTACACAGAAAAAGATAGACAAGAGACACGTCAAAGCTTCTGTGCGTGGGAGGGTTTTTATTCGTGTGTCCGTGTGTTTGTGTGCCTGTATTTGAGAGTGAGAGTGAGAGAGCGAAAGCGAGAGAGAGAGAGAGATAGAGATATAGAGACATAGATAGATAGATAGATAGATAGATAGAGAGAGAGAGAGAGAGAGAGAGAGAGAGAGAGAGAGAGAGACAAAGAAAGACAAAGAAAGACAAAGAAAGAGAGAGACAGACCAGCCGTCCCTCCCCGTTCCTCCCAGCCTTCCTGAGAACAAATACATCTCCTGACAGGGACGGGGAAGGGAACAGCGTGGGGCGCAAGGTGGAACGTCCTCCGCGCATCACAGCTGCCACCTACGACGACTCAATACATTTTCCAAAAGGATACATGTCAACCTCATATTACAGGGGATGCGGAAAGATTGGAGTGATAGATTGGAGAAGAATGGGAGAAGGGGGAGGGGGTGGGAGAGGGAGAAGGGGAGGGAGGGGAGAGGGAGAAGGGGAGGGAGGGGAGAGGAAAAGGGGAGGGAGAAGGGGAGGGAGGGGAGAGGGAGAAGGGGAGGGGGTGGGAGAGGATGAAGAGGGGTGAGAGGAAGGAGAGGGTAGAGAGAGAGAGAGAGAAAGAGAGAAAGAGAGAGAAAGAGAGAGAAAGAGAAAGAGAAAGAGAAAGAGAGAGAGAGACAGATAACCACTTTTGAATAAACAATAACATAGTTACAACTTGCATATTGAATGCCACTGTATAAATATTGAAAACGTAATTACAGATACGTCGGACACAATTACGAGAACTAATCTGAAATTAAATTCTTCAAAGCGAGTTACGTTGTACTTCCCAACAAACACGCTCGTACATAAGAATAAAAGGTGTGCTTGTGAATGAAGAACAAACATTCAAATGCAAGAGTGAGTAAGAGAGAGAGAAAGATGGGATAATGGGAGTGAGGGAAGGAGGGAAGGAGAGAAGGAGGGAGGGAGACAGAGAGAGAGAGGGAGAGAGAGAGAGAGGGAGAGAGAGAGAGAGAGAGAGAGAGAGAGAGAGAGAGAGAGAGAGAGAGTGGTGGTGGTGGTGGAGGGGGAGGAGAAGGAGAAGGAGAAGGAGAAGGAGAAGGAGAGGAGCAAGAGAAGGAGGAGGAGTAAGGAGGAGGAGGAGGGAGGGAAGAGAGAGACATGGGTACGGTACGCATTATGTACTGGTATGTGTGTGTATGAGTTATGACTGGTGCCTGGTGACTTTATAGTTTACACAAGTCTTTGTCTGTTAAGACTGACATCTCATCCCTTCCTCACCCCTCCCTCTCCCTCTCCCACACCCTCACCCTCTCCCACTCCCTCTCCTCCTCTCTAAGATTTCCCTCTCTTTCCCTCTCAATTCCTCTAGCCCCCCTCCGGCTTCCCATCAGCCTCACGACATGTCCAACTACTTACGTCAACCCCCCCTTCCCTCCCTCCCTCGCCTATACTTTCGAAGTCTACGTAAGCCTCCGTGTAATAAACCGGGCATCTATGCATACATTAACCTATCTGAAGTTTCACGGCCAAGTCGAAAATTAGCATAATATGCAGATCCCGGATACGTTGCAACAGACAAGAAAGGCGTCCGTGGGCAACGCAAGAGACATTTTCGGCTTAATGGGAGCGCGTAAGTTCCGTGCGTGCGTGTGCAAGTTTGCTAGTTTGTTTGTTTGTTTGTGAGAGGGGTAAGTGCTTCTGCAACGGGTCGTTCGCGAATGCCCAATTTAATAAAAGGAATATCAATAGAGTAACAATAAAATCGTTGCATTTTCACGTCTCCATTTCGTCTCTCCCAAGTAATTCCTCCAATGTCCTTTTCAGTGATAAGTGATATCTCCCTCTTATCCCCCCTCCTCCCCACTCTCCTTCAACCCATTTATTCTCTCTCCATGCTCCTTCTATTTTCTCTTTTCCCATTTCTCCTCCTTCGCTCTACCTCATCGCCCTCCCTCCTCCTCTTCTCGCTCCCTTTCAGTCACTCATTTTCGTCATTTTCTACATTTTCGTTAAAGAAACGAGAAGATAAGAGAGACAGAGAACCGATATATAAATATAGTGACTTTATCATTCTTAATCAAAGAAACCGCTAAGAGGACTGGTGGTACTTTATATATATATATATATATATATATATATATATATATATATATATATATATATATATATATATATATATATATATATATATATAAACCCATGAACTCGTAGCTTTTATTTCTATATAAAAACAGACTATCAAAATGATAAATGAGAAAAAAAAATCGATAAAAAATAAAACACGTAGGAAAAAACAAAACAAAAAAAAGCCACACCGGAAGAAAAAATAACAAACAAACAAACAAACGAAAAGACAACAAAACAAACGAAGCCAAACCACACGATACAGTTTCTGAGGTCGGTGACACGAATCGATTCCCAATGTGTACATATATATCTAGGCCTACATATCCACTGAGGTTACTATTTTTAGGTCAATTACGATACGATTTCCCTCACTCCCTCCTGCTCCTTCCGAATTATCGTATAACCTTCATTAACGGCTTCAATCCTACGTTCACCATTTTTATTTGTATATCTATCTTTACCATCATTATCAATTATGATTTTACCCTTCTTCACCTCCATTTTCATCGAGTTTTTACCTTTTTTTTACACAATCTACAATCATTTATTTCCATGATTTCAACCCTGCCTTCACCACACTTCACCACCATAACTTCCCCTTCTCTACCCCCTCTTCACCATCACCACCGCCATGACTTTCCCTCCCCCACCCCATATTCACGAATTACCATCACCATGATTTACCCCCCCCCCCCCTCCCATCCCGTCATCAACCATCACAATGATTTTTCTCCCCCCCCCCCTTCCGATCTCCACCATCACCATCACATCGATTTCACCCCCCCCTCTCCACGCAACATTATTAACCAAACCGATTGACACCCCCCCCCCCCACCCCCCCCCACCATTCCTTTCACTGACCGATGCCATCGCCGCAACAACCAAAGTGCACAAGAACCTTCGCGGCGACGATCGCATGCACGACCAGGACATAACAGCGCCACCTTTAATAACAGAGGAACAATAAGCAGAACACAGGGCTCCCCAGGCGGCGTTCCCCTGCCTCGGTCCCTGCTTGTTTTACACGTATATATTTTAGACTTCACGGTAATAGCGGCGCTAATGTGTTTGTCTTGATGTAATTTCTCTTCCCTCTTTTTTGTTGTTGTTTAGGTCTGCCTCTTTGCTTGTTTGTTTGTTTGCTATTGGTGTAAAGGGGGGAGGGGGTAGGGAGGGGTGGTGGTGATGATGGTGGTGGTGGTGGTGGCGGTGGTGATGGTGATAATGATGGTGTGTGTGGTGGTGAGTACGGACGTGTGCGTGTGTGAATGTGTGCTTGTGTGTGATTTCACTGTAAGTCTTTCTGCATGTCTACTTCTTTGTCCGTGCGTCCGTCTATCTGGCTGTTAACCTGTCTATGAGTTAGCCTATTTTTTCCATCTCTATCTTTCTATCTCCTATTCCCATCTCGTCCTTCAGCACCCCCATCCCACCCCATCCGTTCCAGACAAACTTAAAAAAAAAAAACAATATACAAATAATGACACAGAACGAAACCAAAAGAAAATTCTCCCCAAGTAAAAAACAAATAATAATCCCTCTAAAATCAACAAACACGAGCATGCAAGCAAGGGCGCGAAGGCCTGCTTGCACAAGGCAGCAACGACGGCACCCTCGGCCAGGGTCAGCGGGACCTTGGCCGCCGCCCACGCACGTCACGCCGCCCTTCACCCTCCCAACCCCCTTCACACCCACCAGACGGGCGCTTCGAATAGAAGGGGGCGAGGAGGGCACACGGGGGAGGGATGGGACGGAGGGAGGGATGGGGAGAAAGGAGAAGGGAAAGTAAAAGGAATAAGGGTGGGGTGGGTTGAGAGTGGGAGTGGGAGTGGGAGTGGGAGTGGGAGTGGGAGTGGGAGTGGGAGAGGAAGAGGAAAAGGGGTATATACA
>BOPN01001504.1:80000-82500 GCA_017312705.2 Penaeus japonicus
TGATGATAACTTTATAGAAAAGGATGGAAGGTTGAAGGGGATGGGGAAAGGGAAGGGGAAGGGGAAGGGGAAGGGGAAGGGGAGGGGGAAGGAGGTAGGGAGGGTTGAAGGGTGTAAGGGTGAAAGGAGAGGTGGATGGGGAGGAGGAGTGGTGGAAGTGAATGTGAAAGGGGAGGAGTGGTGGTGGAAGTGAAGGTGGAAGGGAAGGAGGAGTGGTGGAAGTGAAGGTGGAAGGGGAGGCAGAAATGGAGGCGGAAGTGGAGGTGGAAGGGGGTAGCGGCGAAGGACTAAGGAAAGGATAGGCAAGTTCAGAAAGATATGAAAACAAAGAAAAAATAAAATGTATGAGGAAGGAACGAGAAACGAAGGAAAAATACGAATCGTATAAGGAAGGACTGTCATGTAATTGATCGTAATCAAAGATGTAACGTTCCTCTCCGTCCATCCTTCATTACTTCCTTCTCTCCCCTCTTTAACTTCCCCTCAACATCACTTCCTCCATGTATGCATGCATCCCCTTTTCCTCCCTCTTCCTGCCTCCCCCTCATCCGATCTCTGCATGTATCCTCCTAATCAGTGCTTGCATACACCCCTCCTCTCCCCAACTGTGCTTGCTTATCCTCTCTCCTCTCCTCTCCCCCTCCTAACCTCCCCTCGCCTAGCCTCCTCTCCGCTTCCCCTCCTCCTCCCCTGCATTCCCCTCCTCCTCCCCTGCATTCCCCTCCTCCTCCCCTGCATTCCCCTTCCTCCTTCCCTCCCCTAGCTCTTGCCCTGCATTCCCCTCCTCCCTCCCGTGTCCACTTCCTGTGAATTGGGCAGCTGCGCGGGCATGGCCTAACTGCTCGCGTTACATAAGCATCCGCCTGACCACGAAGATTAGGCCAGATTTGTTCCGCGGTGCTTGTTCGTGCCTGCGTGCGTGCATGTATTTGTAGAAGGGAGGAGTGGAAGGGAGGAGGGCAAAGGAGGTGGGGGGAAGGTAAGGGAAGGGTAGGAGGAGAGGGGGGAGGAGAGGGGGAGGGGGAGGGGGGAGGAGAGGGGGAGGGGGAGGGGGAGGAGGGGGAGGGGGAGGAGGAGGAGGAGGAGGGGTAAGAGGTGGGGAAGGAGGAGGGAAAGGAGGAAAGAAAGGAGGGGGAAAGGAGGAAGAAAGGACGGAGAAAGGAGGGGAGAAGGAGGAGGGGAAGGAGGGAAGGGAGAGGGTGCATGTGCATATGTGGGCGTATGCATATGTAAGCAAGGTCTGTATAATGAACGGTGCATTAGCTCGTGTGCATGTGCGAATGTCTATGTGCATATGCATGTGATTGTGTGAGTGCATGCACGTGTAAACAAGGTCTGCAAAATGCCCTGAGCGTGAGCGCGCGTGCTTGAACGTCTGTGCAATGTATTCAACAACAGCATGTCAAGATCACATAAATCCCTGCACTAGATTTCTTTCTCTCTTAAATAAACAAACACAAGCCTAAACAAAAACAAACAAGAAAAGAAGAGGAAGCGTTCAACACGTTACATTTACAAGGACCTCTCTCGACCGCAGTCTCCATGCCCCTACCCCCTCCGCCCTCATCCAGGCTCTGCAAGGACACCTCACCTGCAACAAGAAAATAATATATAAATAAATAAAAAATATATAAATGGACGATGAAAGGTTAGGCATAACAGAGGAGGACAATTACATAACACGCAGAGATGGACGAATGGAGAAATAAGAGATTAGGAGGTGATCAAGGTGGGTGGAAGGGATGACTGGGGGAAAGGAAAATAAAAGAAAAAGAGAAAAAGAGAAAAAGAGAAAGAGAGAAAAAGAAAAATGGGGAGAGAAAGAGAGAGAGGAAAATGGAGAAAGATAAAGAGAAGAGAGAGAAATGGAGAAAAAAGAAAGAGAGAAAGAGAGCTAAAGAAAAAAACGAGTGAACGAGAGCCAGAGAAGAGAGCGAGAGAGCAAGCAAGCAACAGCATAAGCGGCGACGTAACAAACAGGCGCCCCAAGACGTCACGCGGGACGTTAATGAGATCAATTACTTGCTCGTCATTACTCCTTGCGCTTTTTTATACCACGCCTTCCATCCCCCACCCCCTACCCCCTCACTACCACCACCATCCCTTCTCCTTTCCTCCTTCGCACATCCTGTCCTGTCCTCCGCCAGGGGCCGAGCCGGGCCGGGCCGTTATGTGTGCGTGCCTTCGGGACAAGGACAAAGGAGCGACGAAGATGGTGATGGTTGTGGTGGTGAGGAACACGATGGTGACAACGACGACGATGGCGACGACGAAGAAGAAAACGATAAGGGCGATGATGAATGCAGTGGTGAAAATCCCTCATGGCGGAGTTCAAAATACCTTCATCGCTGCACTCGAAGCAAGGTACATGTTTGTTTGTCTTGACTGTTTCCCTCGGGGGAATCCAAGGACTCGGGGAGGAAAAGTCCAAGACAAATAATGCAATGAAGATGAAGTGAAATGAAAGATGGGGAAAGTAAGATAGGCAAAGTGGAGGTGA
>BOPN01001504.1:100000-102500 GCA_017312705.2 Penaeus japonicus
TTCTAAAAGGTGGTCTACGTGGCCAGAATTCTTCATTTTCCCGTTTATTCTCGTCCCCTGTTGTTTCTTTTCTCTAACGAAAAGACACAAACACTAACGATCACACCGACACCCCCCCCCCATGCACACACACACGCACGCACGAAATTTGACAAGACTATTCAGGCCAATGCGAACAAAAATAATCAAGTGTAAAACAAGCGGGTCAGGGAAATGAAGATTAAAAATACGTATATTAAATAAAAAACAATTATGATAAAATATGAAGTTAACAATATTTTGGAATCAACTAAAGGAATTAACAAAAAATACAATAACAATAATGCAATATAAAAGCTGACAAAAAGTTTTCAAAAACACAATGCCTGTTCATTAACGAGTAAGTAAATCAAATAAATACAGAAAAAGGCCAATTGCATTTGCACTTCTGTAACAACTATAGTAACATCAACAACAACAATAGCAAAAACAACTCAAAACAAACAACAACAACAACAACACGAAAAATAAGACACTAACACATTTTCACATTTCATTTTATATTTCTTTAGCCAGAGCCGAGGCGGAGGGTGTGAGTATGTGTGTGTGTGTGTGGGGGGGGTCCTATCGACCTACATACAGGTAGGCCTAACTTCCGACTAAATGTTTTAATAAGAAAAATGACACACCTCCCCCCTCCCTCTCAACCCCTATCCTCTCTCTCCCTTCTCCCTTTCTTCTTTCAACGTTTCCTTTCCTTCTCTCTTTTCCGCTGCCTCTTTCTCTTTCTCTTTCTTTATCTACGTCTCTATCTGTTTGTCTTTCTCTCCGTCTCCTTCTTCCTCTCCTCTCCTCTCCTTCCCTAGTCCTTTCTTTCTTTCTTTCTTTATGTCGCTTCCTCTCCCTTTTTCTTCCTTCCTCCTCTCTCCCTCTCCCTTTTTCACTCTCCTTCCTCCTCTTTGTTATCCTTCTTCCTTCCTGCATTTCCCCTCCCTTCTTCTTTCCTCACCTCTCTCCATCGTCCTCCCCTCCTCACAGCTCCTACCACAGGAGGTGGTCCTCTTCCGCTCCCCTCATATCCTGCCTCCTACCCCTCTCTTCCTCCCCCTCTATTCCCTCGTTCTAATCTTCCCTCCTCCCCTCCCCCAGTTCATTGTTCTTTTTTCTTCTTCGTATCCCCTCCTAATCCTTGCCCATAACGCTCGCATTCCTCCTGCTGACTTAGTCCCCGCCCAACCCCCTCCCATCCATCCACCTTCCCTGCTCCCCTTTCCGCTATTTCCCTCCCATCCTATCCACAATCCCTCCTTCTATCCTCTCCCGTATCTCGCCTCTCCCTTTCTTCCATCCACTATCTCTAATTATCCCTCCCTCCCTCCCTCCAACTTCCCTCCTTATCTCTTCACCTATTTACCAGCTCTCCCTCTCCCCTCCACATCCACCACTCCTCCTTCTCCCCTTAACCCCCTTCCTCTTTCCCTCTCCCCCCCCTCTCTCTCTTTCTCTTTCTTTCCTATCCCATCCCAACTCCCTCCATCTCTCCCTCTCTCTCATTCTCCGTTCTCCTATTCTTCCTCCCATCCATCTCTCCCCCTCCCTCTCCCCCAGCATGCCCCCCCCACCCCACCGTCTGTGTCAGGAGAGCTCCTCCGAGACTCGTTTTCTTCTCCTCTTCCTCCTCCATTCTTCTCGTCTCGCTGTCCTTTTTCCAAAATCTTAAAACTGGATTTCCGTTCTGTTATGTCTGGTTCAGTTTCTCGCTGGTCGGACTCCATTCGTCGCTATTTTCCATGGCTTTTACTGCTTTATTATCGCTCTTATTTTATATATATTTCTTTTCATATAACAAAACTATCATTGTCACTAGTGTCACCGCTAATTCTATTACTTTTATCATTGTAATTATCATCTCAATCATTAGTATAATTAATACAACTATCATTTATTCAAATGGTCAACATGACAATTACCTATTCATCCATATACTTATCTTATACCACCACCATCATCACCATCACCGTCACACTATCACCACCATCCTTGCTACCACCATAACCCCCGTCACAAATCCAGACCTCCATCACCATAACCGACACATGATCACCACCATCCTTTCTACCATAACCTAGACCTACACCTCCATCACCACCATCCTTGCTACCATAACCCCCTTCCTTCTACCACTTCCCAGGCCAGAAGCGGCGTCGGGGGGCAGGACGATAACAGGCGCCGGCCGGAGGGTGGAAGTGAGCGTACGGCTTACGGTGGCTGCAGGAGCTCTCATGGTGCCATAAAACATGGTTTTACGGTTTGGCGAAAAAAACATCTTTACGTTCGCTGAAGGGAGGGCGAGAGGGTGGTCCCTTTTTGTTTTGTGTCTGTCTGTCTGTCTTTCTCTTTTTCTTCTCTCTCTCTCTCTCTCTCTCTCTCTCTCTCTCTCTCTCTCTCTCTCTCTCTCTCTCTCTCTCTCTGTGTGTGTGTGTGTGTGTGTGTGTGTGTGTGTGTGTGTGTGTGTGTGTGT
>BOPN01001504.1:112500-122500 GCA_017312705.2 Penaeus japonicus
GTCCATCGCTCCCTTGCCCCCCTAACCCTATACCTACCCCAACCCCAACCCAACCCCAACCCCCTTACCCCTCTCGGCCACCTCACCCCCCCCCCCCCCTGAAAGCCCCTCCCTCCCCCACACCAGTCCTTCATTACTCCGAGTCTTGCCGTCCCTTCGCCTTTATTAATGATGTTTCTTAACAGCAAGTTCGCACTTTTAACTCGCAAGAATCCCTGGGTTGCCTCCTACGCATTTCCCCGCCTCGATTTTTTTCTGCTGCTCCTCCGCTTCGCTTCGACTTTCCCCCAATCTTCCTGCTCCTCCTTCTTTCGGAGTTTTTCGCCTTCACGTTCTCATTCTCTCCGTCACCTCCCCCTCTTTTTTTCTCTTTCTCTCTCTCTCTCTCTCTCTCTCTCTCTCTCTCTCTCTCTCTCTCTCTCTCTCTCTCTCTCTCTGCCTTCTTTCTCTCTCTCTCTCTCTCTCTCTCTCTCTCTCTCTCTCTCTCTCTCTCTCTCTCTCTCTCTCTCTCTCTCTCTCTCTCTCTCTCTCTCTCTCTCTCTCTCTCTCTCTCTCTCTCTCTCTCTCTCTCTCTCTCTCTCTCTCTCTCTCTCTCTCTGTCGCTCTTTCTTTCTTTCTCTCTCTCTCTCTCTCTCTCTCTCTCTCTCTCTCTCTCTCTCTCTCTCTCTCTCTCTCTCTCTCTCTCTCTCTCTCTCCTTTGCTTACGATCCACTGTTTCCACTCCTTTCTTCGTGTTTCTTATGTCGCACTTTTCTTGCTTGTGGTTTCCTCCTTTCCTTCATCCAGATTCTTCCGTCGTCTTCTCCTCCTTCCGATAAATCCTTCCTAATTCCTTCCTTCTTCTCAATCTACATTATTTACTCGACTCCCTCCATCTTCCCAAACCCCTCCTTCTCCTTCACCCTTCCTCTCTTCTCACTATATGTCTCTTCCCTTTCTATATTCCTTTCCTTCCTCCTTCCCGCTTCCCTTTCTTCTCATCTTTCTTCCCCCATTTTTCTCTCCATTCCTCCCTCTCCCTCTCCTCCTACCCTTACTTCTCCCTTTCTTCCTTCCTTACCTCCCTCTACTTCTCCTATTGCCTTACCTCCTCGCACATCTCCTCCTGCCTTACCTCCTCCTACCGCTCCTCTTGCCTCACCTCCTTCTTCCTCCCTTCTCCCTCCTTCCCCTTTATCCTTCCCTCTCTATCCATATCATCCGCCGCTCCCATCATCAGCGCCTGCCATCTTAATTCTTAACGTTCATCTACCGCATTCCACCTCCACTCACCGAACGCACCCTTCATCCCACATGCAGATGGGGAGGGGGAGGGGGAGAGGGAGAGGGAGAGGGAGAGGGAGAGGGAGAGGGAGAGGGAGAGGGAGAGGGAGAGGGAGAGGGAGAGGGAGAGGGAGAGGGAGAGGGAGGGAGAGGGAGAGGGAGGGGGAAGGGGAAGGGGCGAGGTGGAAGGGAAGATGGAGGGGGCGGTGGAGGGGAGAGGAAGGAAGGAAGGACGGAAGGAAGGAAGGACGGAAGGAAGGAAGGATGATGGGTTGGTAGGAGAGGATAGGGGGATTGGGGATAGAGGACGGATGATAGATAGGTGGGTAAGAGGGGAAGGGGAAGAAGAAAGGGGAAGGGGGGAAGGAGGAAGGATGAAGCGTGCGTGCTATGGAGTATTGGGTAGGGACAGGGAGGGGAGGAAAGGGTGGGGAGGATAGGGTTGGGGGATGCGTGCGTGCTATAGCTAGTAGAAGTAGGAGGGGATGGGGACGGGGAGAGGGAGTGGTTGAGTGGGGGGTGGTGGGGGCAAGAGGCTTAGGACTTCGATAAGAGGTTGGGCCGGGGCCAAACACTGTACGTTAAGTGAAGGAGAGAGGGGGGCGGTGGGTGGGTGGGAGTAGGGGAGGAGAGAAGCACGGGGAGGGTATGCGGGAGGGTGGAAAGAAAGAGAAGGAGAGAGAGAGAGAGAGAGAGAGAGAGAGAGAGAGAGAGAGAGAGGGTCAAAAAGATAGATTAAAAAAAAATGGGAGTATAAAACACAGACAAAAATAAAACTATCAGCATGCACATACAACAAAAGAAAAAAAAAACATTGAAGCAAAAGGTAGATATACAAGTAAGAATGACAATGAATATAAAAGTATAAGAAAAAATATATAATCGATATGCAAAAAGAAACGAAAAAAAATCAATATGCAGGTAAAATCAGAAACTATCAAAAACAATAAACACGCAACAAAACCAACCGAGATGCAATAATAAAACCAGCCAACACGCAACCAAAACACCAAGAAAAAACGCACGAAACACCAAGATGCAACAGAAACCCCAGCGCACGCACGCACACGCACCCACGCACCCACGCAAACCCCCGACAAGCGCACGCACGCACGCACGCAAACCCCCGACAAGCGCACGCACGCCAGAGAAGGGGCCGGCGCTCCCCCAGGCAGCTCCAGGCACAGGAAGGGAGGTTTCGCCAAGACGACCCGGCGGCCCCGAGACCACGTTGCGAGAATCAATAGGTCTGCAAAATTGGGGGCTGGCGGAATGTGACGAGGGTGCTGATGGCGCCGCCTGCTCTTGTGGGGCCTGTTGTGGTTGTGGTTGTTGTTGTTCTTGTTGTTGTGGTGGTGGTGGTGGTGGATGTGGTGGTGGTGTATGCAGTTGGCGATGGTGGGGGTTATGAGGAAGTAAGACAAAGAAAGAGAAAGAGGAGGTCTCGTTATTGTCACTGTTTTTTTTTTTTTTTATCTTGTGATGGTAAGGAATGCTGCTGCCATATACTGTCCGTATCCTCATGAAGTTGCCGTTATTGTCAGGTATCACGTGTCCTCGCCGTCCGTAAGTGGTAGGGTTGTTGTTTGGTAGCTAGCGGTATTGGTGGTGGTGGCGCCTAGTGGAATTTCACCCCCTGTTGTTTTTCTTGTTTACGACCGAGGGGAGTTATTCCCGTCTTTAAAAAAAATGTAAAAAAAACAACAACAACAAAGCAACAGGAGGGAACAGCGAATAGAAACACCGCAAACAAGTAAAAGCAAGCAGTCAAAGACAAACAAACACTGAAGACTAGAAAGACAGAAACGATTGAAAAGGGAATGGACCCAGACATAAAAGACGAAAGGAAAATACGAGAAAGGCAGTGGATGAGAAAACAAAGGATCAATCCCCAGTGAATGTGATCGCGGAGGGGGGTGGGGGGGAAGGGAGGGGAGGGAAGCACAGAAAACGAGAATCAATATGCAACACTAATACAGAATAAGCACACACCTCTTCCTCCCTCCCTCCTTCCCTCGCGTTCTCTCTCTCTCTCTTTCTCTCTTTCTCTCTTTCTCTCTTTCTCTCTCTCTCTCTCTTTCTATCTCTCTCTCACACACCTTCTCCTTCCTCTTCCTTTTCTTCTTCTTTCTCCCCAAAAAAACACCTGTCAACTATTATTTGTAAATGTGAGATCATGAGCAACGACACCACTACCACTAAAACCACCACCACCACCACCAACAACAACAACGACGACGACTTAAACCCCCATGTAAGAACGACCTCCCAACCCTTACCCCTTTCCTTGAGGACTGTCATGTTTACCTCTGTGTCCCCTCCGATGTGGCCTACAGGAAGGAACGACGAGAATTATTTAATCTACAATCGTCTTTTCTTCTTTCTTCTCCTAGGCTTTCCCTTTCATATTCTTTCTTATTTCTTTTAATCCCATCTTTTCCTACCGTGTGTGTGTTTTTCTTTTCCAAAGTGATTCCTATTTTCTTTTCTGGAACTATCCACTTCCCTCCATTTCTCCCACTTCTATGCGTCTCTCTGTCTCAGTGTGCCCCCTCCCCTCCACATCCTCTCACAACCACAAACAAACACACAAACAAACAAACAGCACCTCGGACCCCCAACGGCCGGTGCTGTGGTCCAATCTTCTCCAGCTCAACCTAACTACCGCAGCTTGCCTATCAGTGTCACTCGTGCAGGTCAAAGCGCCACCCAAATGATACATCGAGAGCATATGATGGAGGGGAGGGGGAGGGGGAGGGGGAAGGGGAGTAGGTAGGGGAAGAACGGGGGGCAGGGGGAAGGGGAGGGTTTGGAGTGAGATGAAGGGTCAATTCATGCTAGTGAAGTTATACTGCAAGATGGCATGACTTTCGTGCACGAAGGGAAGGGAGAAGAGTAGGGGAGAGGGAGAGAAAAGGAAGGAGGAGGGGGAGAAGGGGGAGAGTAGAGGGAGGGAGCTGGAGGGAATTCAACGATAAAACAGGTGGTGGATGTTACGTTCCGATATTCTCTGCCCATATTCCCCAAGAAGTCAGCCATATTTAGACACAAGCACACCATGCATTGACAGAAGTATGTCGCATGTTGACATGCGCCCATCACAGAAATCAGTCAAGTAACACTGCCATGGATTTACGCTATCCTGAAGGGACGAGAACCCACAGTTTTGCAGAGAAATATGACCCATCCGACATCTAATGCGACACATACCTAATATACCAAAAAGAGTATGCCGTAAACTATGGGATATACCAAACGGACGCGAAAGTACAGCACAGCGAAGAAAAACAAGAGCAAGACACACTTCCGTTACGAGACCCCCATCAATTGCAAGGCCCTAATCGATTGCAGCAAAGACCGACGCATGACTAAGCCACAGCCATAACTGAGATGGACACCGCACAGGCAGGCAAACAAGCAGACAGACCGAAAGACAAACAGGCAGGCAGGCAGGCAGGTAGGAGGGCAAGCAAAGACCGAAGCACGACTAAGCCACAGCTATAACTGAGACAAGGAAAGGCAGACAGACAGACAAGCAGGCAGGAAGGAAGGAAGGTCGCAGCAGCTGACGAGACGAGTGTGCAAGCAAGAGCCACGAACGGCGACATTCTCCGCGCCACAAATTCCGTAAACGTTTTCTGCGGTTGGCGTTTATGCCCCGGCCCCGCACACAAACACCAAACACAGACACGCGACAAGAGCGAAGAGAAGGGGCAAGCACGGGCAAGCACGGATACTGGAACACGGCGAGAGCGAAGAGTCCGGACATAGACAGACACGAAAACAGAAAGGCCAGACAAGACAAGACAAAACAAACACGCGCACACATGTATTCACCTTCATTCACTCAATCACTCACCCGATTGCTCGCTCACTCACTCAACTCATTCACCCGCTTGCTCAGTCGTTCACTCACACGTTCAATCACTCAATCACTCACTCACTCACTCAATCAATCATACGCTCACTCACCCCTCAATCCCTCACTCAATCCATCATCCGCTCACTCACGCACTCAACTCACTCGTTCACGCACTCACTCGCCCCGACTCACATACGGAGAAGCTAAGACAGCGACCAACTCAAGCCCCAACGTTCGCGACGCCCCGCAATAACTCGTGCAATCAAACAATTACGGTTCGTCTTGCAGCCGCTCATGACCCGGCGCTCTTGCCTTGCTTGCCTTGTGCTTGCTTATGTCGGGGAGGTTTTGGGGAGGGACGATGGCAGTGAAGGGGGGAAGGGGGAGAGGAGAGAGGGTGAAAGGGTAGGAGGTTAGGTGAGAGAGAGAGAGAGGGTGAAAGGGTAGGAGGTTAGGTGAGAGAGAGAGAGAGGGTGAAAGGGCATGGGGGGGAGAGGGGGAGAGGGGAGAGGGGAGAGAGAGAGAGAGAGAGAGAGAGAGAGAGAGAGAGAGAGAGAGAGAGAGAGAGAGAGAGAGAGAGAGAGAGAGAGAGAGAGAGGTGGGGTGGGGAAGAGAGATAGGAGAGAAAGGGAGAGAGAGAGGGAAAGAGAGAGAGAGGGGAAAGGGAGAGGGAAAGGGAGAGAGAGAGAGACCGAGGAGAGAGGGGTAAGCGCACAAGTACAATGCGTGGATGAGTGAATGAGAGTGTTTGCGCTTGTGTGCGAGTGCGTGCGCGCGTGCGTATGCGTGTGCATGTCCGTGTGCGTCAAGGGTTTGTGTTGAACAAACGAGTTACGTGCGCATGTGCATGATTACACTAGCGCACCGCGTCTGCGTGCTAATTGGCGCCAGCTCCACGCTCCGCCGCCTCTGGTTCCTGTTGCAACCGTCGCCGCCACCGCTGAAATCCCCGCTATGCCAATCAACGCCGCGACCGCTACCGTTAACCGCAAGCGCCCTCCCCCGCCGCCGCCTCACGCTTCCGCCACTGGACACACAAGTGCTCTTCGCATGCAAACCGCAAGCATGCGAATCAAGACTAGAGGCAACATGCTTGCACTGTTTCCACTAAACTTAACAGCGCAATATCATGATATATAATGCTTATGCTGAAAATACATTCTTTGTGGTCATTATTACAAAGAGACGAGTGCATCGTATGCCTCAACTCTCTCTCTCTCTCTCTCTCTCTCTCTCTCTCTCTCTCTCTCTCTCTCTCTCTCTCTCTCTCTCTCTCTCTCTCTCTCTCTCTCTCTCACCCTCACTCTCTCTCTCTCTCACCCTCACCCTCACCCTCTCGTGTGTGTGTGTGTGTGTGTGTGTGTGTGTGTGTGTGTGTGTGTGTGTGTGTGTGTGTGTGTGTGTGTGTGTGTGTGTGTGTGTGTGTGTGTGTGTGTATACATGTGTGTGTATGTGTGTGTGTGTGTGTGTGTGTGTGTGTGTGTGTGTGTGTGTGTGTGTGTGTGTGTGTGTGTGTGTGTCTGTGTGTGCGCGCGCGCGCGTTTGCCTGCATGCGTGTTCAGTACGTATAAACATATATGCATAAAAAATGCATGAACATACACCAACCCAACAAAATACACAGATTTACTAGAGCGAGAGAGAGAAAAAAAAATCAAACAAATATATCCCATTTCGCATGACTGCGCAAAACAAAAATCTCAAACGAAGTAGGGCATCCCCCCCAACCTAACCTATCCCACCACCCCCATCCCCACCCCGCCTTCTACACACCGTCACATCCGGGACACGATTCGATAAGCAAAGTAACTGAAGCAAAACAAGATGGAAATCATAAGATCACCTCTTCCTCAATCTCCTGTCGACATATATATGCAAAGCTATGGACGAAGGGGAGGAAGGGGAGGGAGGAAAGGGAGGAGAGAAGGAGGGAGGAGAGAGAGAGGGAGGGAGAGGAGACAGAGAGGGAAGAGAGGAGAGAAGGAGGGAGGAAGGGAGGGGTGGGGGGGAAGGGAGGAGGGGTGAGAAGGAGGGAGGGAGGAAAGGAGAGAAGGAAGGAGGGAGGGAGGGAAGGAAGGAAGGAAGGAAGGGAGGAAGGGAGGGAGGAAAGGGAGAGGGAGAGGAAGAGTGAAAGGGAGGGAGGGAGGGAGGGAGGGAGGGAGAGGGGGAGAGGGGGAGGGAGAGAGAGAGAGAGAGAGAGAGAGAGAGAGAGAGAGAGAGAGAGAGAGAGAGAGAGAGAGAGAGAGAATCGAAATTTTACCTTTGGTGATGACAATGACCGCAATGAATAACTCCATTCCCCGGAAACTCACCTGAAAAAAGAAAAGAAAAATTAATGCCAATTCGTAAAAAATAAACACTCATATTCTCTCTCTCTCTCTCTCAATCTCTCATGATCTCACTCACACACATACAAAAATAAAACAAATATATATAAATGTAAACAAATACAAGATCGAGAATAACAAAAACAAAAATCAAAACCACACTCCGGGGAACCTTCCTTGTCGTTCAGCTTTCTTCCTCCCTCCCTTAACGTACATTAATCTCTTCAGAGCCGTGAAAAAGGAAATGCAAATCTTAAAAAAATGTGGAGGGTGGAAGAAAGGGGTCGGGGGTGGGATGGGTGTGGTGGAAGAAAGGGAGAGAGGGAGAAAGGGAGAGAGGGGGAGAGGGGGAAAACGGTGAGAGGTAGGTAGGTAGGGAGGGAGGGAGTGGGTGAATGAAATAGAGAGTGAGTGAGTGAGTGAGAGAGAGGAAGAAAGAGTGAGAGAAGAATTGATTTCAAAATAAGTAGACTTTGTTTTTTACTTTGTTCATTTTATTCTCGTCTAGAACATCTTTATCACTACATGTTTTACTCTTCCTCCAATTACTCTGTTTCCGTGTCCATCCAAAACCTTTCCCCTTCCCATCTCCTGCTCCTCATATGATCATATCCATATAGTTTCTCTGACTGACTGACTGACTGACTGACTGACTGACTGACTGACTGACTGACTGACTGACTGACTAACTGACTGACTGTCTGAGTCTGTCTTTTCCTCTCTCTCTTCCCAGTTCCCCTCTCTTCTCTTCCCCCTCCTCTTATCTCCCCTCCCTTCCTACTTCCGTCTCTCTAATGACTCCCGAAAGTAGGTCTGAAGTTTAACAAACGGAGGAAGAGGCAAATCTTGGCACTTGTCTTCCTCGCATCCATCTCCATTTGTTATTTTTCCTCTCCCCTCACTCCCTCTTCTTCTTCCTGTCTCCCGCGACTTCTATGTTCTTCTAAACTTCATGTTGTTGTTGTTATTGTTCATCATCTTCATATTTCCTTTTCTTATTGTCTCGTCTATCTATTATTCATCAAATTCCTCCAACCATTTCCAATTATCTATCTCATATCTATCTCCATCACTATTTATATCTCTACCTATACCTCAAAATTACCTAAAACTATCGCTATCACTACTTCTACTTCTACCTCTATCGCTACCTCTACTTCTGCTTCTATCTCTACTTCTGCTTCTACGTCCCCCTCCCCCCACACAACCACAGAAACGGCGGCACGGCGCGTTCTGCCTCGACCGAAGTGAGAACCCCCGCAGCATCTCGGAGCGCCTCGGAGTGCCTCGGAGTGCCTGGCCGTGCCTCGTAATGCCCGAGCCACTTCCTCCTCCCTCGCACCTCTCCGTCACGCGATGCTTGGCGAACGGAAAAACGCAATTAAAAGCAATTTACTTTTCGAATTAATCTCATTATCTCAAAGGAGTCGGCCAAAAAGATATCGTGTAATAACCAGCGGTGTTCATTGCACAATCAACGCCAAAACAAACAAACAAACTCATAAACAAACTAATCAGAAAGATAATTCTAGGCAAATCACCGTAAATGGGAGACTAAGGAGAGAGGAGATTGAAGAGAGAAGAGGGAGATGGGAAGAGGGAGGAGGTAGGAGAGAAGAGGGGAAAGGGAGGAGAGAGAAGAGAGAGAGAAGAGAGAGAGAAGAGTGAGAGAAGAGAGAGAGAGAGGAGAGAGAGAGAGAGAGGGGGGGGAGTGGAGTGAAGAGAGATGAGAGAAGAGAGAAGGGAGAGGAGTGAGGAGAAATAAGAAAGGAAAAAGGAAAAAGAATAGAGTAGAGCAGAGAAGAGAAATAAGGGAGGACTGAAGAGAGAGGAGGAGGAGGAAGAGGAGGAAGAGGAAGAAGAGGAGGAAGAGAAGGAAGGAAGGAGCGGGAAGATATCAATATTTTTCCACACCAATAAACACAAACCGGCACCTCGCACCCCGTCGATCAACCTGACCAAACCTCACGATTTTTTTTCTCTCTTCGAAATCACACCCTCCGCCTCTTGTGCGGCGCGCCGCGTCTCCCACGTACCATGTGCGCTTCCGGGTACTCATCAGAGAGAGAGAGAGGGGGGAGGGAGGAAGGGAGGGAGGGGGAATGGGTGGAGGGGGAAGGAGGGAGGGAGAGAGGGAAGGAGAAAGGGAGGGAGGGAGGAATGGGTGGAGGGGGAAGGAGGGAGGAATGGGTAGAGAGGCAGGGAGGAATGGATAGAGAGGGAGGGAAAGAGGGAAGGAGACAGGGAGGGAGGGATACAGATGGAGGGAAAGGGGGAAGGAGACAGGGAGGGAGGGAGGGAGGGCAGGAGAAAGGGAGGGAGGGAAGGAAAAAGGAAGGAAGGAAAGGGAGAGAGGGAGGGAGGGACGTAG
This sequence comes from Penaeus japonicus, assembly GCA_017312705.2. Taxonomy (NCBI): domain Eukaryota; kingdom Metazoa; phylum Arthropoda; class Malacostraca; order Decapoda; family Penaeidae; genus Penaeus; species Penaeus japonicus. Next base: position 122,324 of record BOPN01001504.1, read on the forward strand.
GGAGGGAGGGGGGGAGGGAGAGGGAGAGGGAGGGAGAGAGAGAGAGAGAGAGAGAGAGAGAGAGAGAGAGAGAGAGAGAGAGAGAGAGAGAGAGAGAGAGAGAGAGAGAGAGAGAGAGAGAGAGAGAAGAGAGAGAGAGAGAGGGAGAGATAGAGAGAAAGAGAGAGAAAGAGAAAG
>BOPN01001504.1:125000-132500 GCA_017312705.2 Penaeus japonicus
CGTGTAGGATGTGTTTGCTGGGATCGATATACATGCTTATCTACGACCATTTTGTCTTTCCATTTCTTCTCTCTTTCTCTCTCGCTCTCGCTCTCCCTCTCTCTGTCTCTCTCCTCACTTTTTTTCTCTTCTCCCATCTCTTCTCTTCTCTCTTCTCTCTCTCTCTCTCTCTCTCTCTCTCTCTCTCTCTCTCTCTCTCTCTCTCTCTCTCTCTCTCTCTCTCTCTCTCTCTCTCTCTCTCTCCCTATCTCTCTGTGTCTGTCTTAGGCCCTAAAAGATGGCACCTTTTAACAAAACTAAAGGAGCCCTAGACTTAAAACTTGGGCGAAACGATGTCTTTGTACAGGGTAAGAACGAAGGCATTCTTACACACATAACCGCGATTGAAGCAGCAGGAGAAATACTTGAAAAGGCAAGGTGTATAGAAAGGGGCGCTGTACCAACATCGTTGTGTTTGATGTCCATAAAACAAATGGAAAAACACTGAGATTACAGACTACAATGATAACATTTTACACGATAACCGTATTAAAATTAATGGTAAAGTGACATAGCGACTCACCATAACATACAAAGGTGAGAACATTCCCCGAACTATCAAAATCGTTGAAGGCATGGCATCTTTCAGGCGTGGTGTCTTTAAATCACACACTCCGTTTTGCTCCAACTGCTCAAAATGGGGACACGGGACACGGGCATGTCCTCACGACCAGCCACGTTGCCGTTATTGCTGCGGCTGCTCACGCAAGCCAGGATTGCGCCGAAGAAAATCTTCCAAGGTAATCATATACCTGAGAAATGTGTCCAATTTTAGACTTGAACGTGATGTAAATTCTTCATTGTGTGTTTATTATGGGAAAGACAGAAAAAAATGAATCACTGAAGAAACAACGGGCTGTTCTCCCCTCGCGGAACCCCATCACACCTCCTTGCCTTAACGACGGGAAAGAATTCCCCATACTTGGAAAAAAACTAATGTGGCCAGACATACTGGTCCATACAGAAGGCCCCTCCTGCCTCACTGTCAGCTCTAGCGCCAGCTTCAGCACTGGCTCTAGTGTCTGCTTCAGTTCCTGCCTCGGTGCACGTTTCACCACCAGTTTCAGTGCAAGCTTCAGCAGCGGTGTCAGCGATTGTTGCAAAACCGGCCTCAGTGTCTGCTTCAAGATGAACATCGGTTCCAGCACCCACTGCAGTATCATACTCAACACTCGCTTCAGCGCATGCTTCAGTATCAGCGTCAGCAGGTTTACAGCAGCACCAGCCTCTACTCCACAGGAAAGTAAAGACCTGCTGCAAATGTTTCTGCAGAAGATGGAGTATATTATGCATATGATGCAGTAGAAGTTTGCTCCGCAACTACAGTTTCGGGAGAGGATGTTTACGCTCGTCTTACCTCCCTACAACCTGTCGTAGAACTTGCAAATCTTCAGCTGATTGGTGATGGCCCACGTTGATTTCAGAGGGACGATATTACTTGCAACAACAAGAGATTAATGAAACACTGGACATGTTTTATATGATCAGTTATATGTGTGTGTGTGTCTTTTTAGGACTCAGTTAGCAAACAAGGTGAGACTACATTGCAGCCCCTCAGGAATATATAATTAATGTATGAAGTCAATAGGTTTGGTAGATATTTAGGCATCTTTCCCTGGCTTTTTGCAGGCCATGTCAACTGTTCTGGAAAAAAAATATTTAAAATCAAATCAAATCAAATCTCTCTCTCTCTCTCTCTCTCTCTCTCTCTCTCTCTCTTTCTCTCTCTCTCTCTGCCAACATGCTTGCTATTTGCTCATTTCATTTCATTATCTGCCTGCCTACTACTTGCTTGTTTTCTTAATTGCTTGTTTTCTTACTAGCTTGCCTATCTAATTTCTCCCTACTTGACCGTCAGCCAATTGTTTATTTGCTTGCTTGCCAAACAGCTTGTCTGTTACCTATCTGATTCGCTCATTTGCTAACTACCTTTCTATCTGCATGCCAACTTGTATTCCGCTTAATCACTTAGTTGTTTGCGTACACCTATATATACAAACACACACGCATATAAATATATGAAGTATACATATGAATGCACAGAATGAGTGAGTGAAGGAGTGAGTGTATGTATGTGTTTCGAACATCCGTAGCCTACACCATCACTCCGACCATCATTATCTTCGGTCAACATTTGTTCCGACCCGCCACTTTCATCAAAAAGTTCCATTTTCTCTCCATCCAATGAAACGATCACCCTATCACGCCCCCCCCCCCCCACCTACCACCACCAACACCACCTACAAAAGCTTTCCACCCCCTCATCTCTTCGTGTCTTTCTTTCTCTTCCTACTATCATCCTACTCGTCCTATTTCCCCATTCGCTTCTTCGGTCCCTGCCTCTTCCCTCTTCACACGCCGACTACCAGCCAGAGGAGAGTACAGAGGACCTCATAAACAGGCGGGCAGCCAGACAGACGTACTCTGCCGGCTGGAGAGAGTGAGGCAAGTCGGAGGGATATGAGGGAGGGGAAGGAGGGGAGGGAGGGTGAGAAGGGAAGGAGGAGGAGAAAGAGGGAAAAGAGGGAAGCAAGGATGGGAGGAGAGGGAGGTAGGGAAGGACGGCAAGAGACAGGGTGATATGGAAAGGGGGGAGAGGACGTAGGAGGGGGATAAGGAAGGAGGGAAGAGTGGAGACGAAGGGATGAAGGGGATGGTGGGATAAGCTAGGAGGAGGAGGGAGGGGGGATCCCGTTGTTTTATAGGCTGTAAAAACAACAGGGCTTTAATGAACAAAACAGGTTTACGCCCGCCCCCGCGTTCGGACTATCCTCCTATCCCCAGCACCATCCCCGTCCTCTCCCCGCTCGGGGCTGGACCAAATTAAGTATCACAGACAGAAAGAGAGAGAGGGAAGAGAGAGAAGATATATATATATATATATATATATATATATATATATATATATATATATATATATATGTGTGTGTGTGTGTGTGTGTGTGTGTGTGTGTGTGTGTGTGTGTGTGTGTGTGTTTGTGTTTTTATTTTCGGTATGAGAGTTTCCCTGTACGCACATCTCTCCTATTTTTATGCTTTCTGCCTTCGCGTCCGGCAATCTGATTTAGGAAGATTTTTTAAAGCTATGTATATATATATATGTATATATATATATATATATATATATATATATATATATATATATATATATATATATATATATTATGTATATATATGTATATATTCATCTATCTATCTATCTATCTATATATATATACATACATAAATACATATATATATATATATATACATATATATACATATATATATATATAAATATATATATATATATATATATATATATATATATATATATATAATAGATAGAGAGAGGGATGGATGGATGGAGGGATGAAGGAAGGGAGAGAAAAAAGGACAGACAATAGAGTAGATCTCCCCCTCCCCCCTCCCCCCTCCCAGTCAGACCGTCCTCTTAGCCTCCTTCCAATGAATTCAGTTTACAAATACACTTTTAATTCAAGTTTAAGAGCCATTCTCGTTACTCTTATATCGTTCATTCTCCTCTGCCATCTCTATTTGCAAGATCTCAACGCTTTTCGTTGCAACTACAAATAATGCTAACAAAGATGATGATGGTCTGGGGAACTATGAAGCAGTCTAGACAGCGCAAACTTCCGTCCAAGCCAAAAATAAAGATTAAAAAAAAAAAAAAAAGATTTCTCGGTAACTGGATTTCCTAACAGACCCATCTTTTTTATGATGATTCGAACTGGTGATGAACCCCTGAATCAACCCCTGAAGGGGACCCCGACCACAATTTGTCGCCAACCTACTCGGTCCCTAGAGTCACGTGAGGCCATTCAGAAATTTCCATCGCCACCCGTTAGTAAACTTTTCGCGTCATCCTACGGACACGCATCGCTAAACCAAACACTTAACCGACCGATGAGCATTACATCCTCAGTTGAGCGGGGAGGGGGGGGGGGTCAAACCAGCGACAGCCAAACGCAAACAACAACAAAAATGCCGTTATCGTGACCACCACTATTAATACCGTCACGATCAACATGGCCATCATCGTCATCGAGGAAGAAAGAGAAAGAGAAAGAGAAAGAGAGAGAGAGAAAGAGAAAGAGAGAGAGAGAGAGAGAGAGAGAGAGAGAGAGAGAGAGAGAGAGAGAGAGAGAGAGAGAGAGAGAGAGAGAGAGAGAGAATCCATCTGTTCCCTAGGCATTTTTTCACCCACCTTTTGCCTCTTAATCAACCCCCCTTTCCTCGTTCTCCTTATCTTGCTACTTCCTCCCATCCTCCCAAACCCCGCGCCTCTTTCGTATCTTCCGCTCTCCTTCCCATCCTCCCGATTTTTTTCCCTCCTCCATCTCCTCGCCTCCTTCAACCCGCTTCCTTCCCATCCTCTATCTTCCAGCCTCCATTATCACATCTTCCCATCCTCCATCATCTATCCTTCCGCTTCCATCCTTACATCTCCGGCCAATCCTCCATCCTTCATCCTCCCGTCTCCTTCCCCTCCTTCCCGTCTCCTCTTCCCTCCTTCCATCGCCACCCTCCTCGCCGAGGAAGCAATTCGGGCTTCCCTCTACAAAGCACTAAATCCCAAGTTATGTTTCAGAAGAAAGTTTATTCCCCTCGTTCCCGTGGCCCGCTACAGGGCACACATGACGCAAGAATGTTGGGGAGGGGGGAAGGGGGTAGGATGAGGGGAAAGGGGGAGGGAGCAGGGAGAAGGGAAGGGGAGGGGTAAGGAAAAGGGATGGGAAGGAGGAGAAAAAGGAGGATGTGCCAGTATTTGGGGGGGGGGGGGGGGGGGGGGGGAGGAGGAAGACGAGGAATGAAGAATCTTAGAGGACGGGTTTCTAGACAAAAAAAAAATAATAATAATAATCAGGGTACGCTGACATTCAGAATACGCAGATTTTGTGGGAATGGGCATGGGCAAGACAAAGAGAAGAGGAAATGAAAAGGGAAAACGTGAGGGGGAAAAAAGGAAAAGGGGAGTGGGCGAGTCAGAAGGAAAAAAAGGGGGAAAGGAAAACACGCTATGTCAGAGGTCCTCAACCTTTTCCGAGTCGCGAACCGAACGGCCGCCCCTTTCACCAAAGACCAACCATACTCCCCCATCAAACCATACATGCATGAATTGCTCATCAGAGTACTTACTGGCGATCTAGAATTCTCGAACAGGATATCAACAACACTAGCAAAAGGCCAAGCTTCCTCTCCTCAAGCACAAGCACGACCCATCAACGACCCAATCAAATATCTCGGCGACCCATAAGTAAAGAAAGGCTAGCTTGCGTAAAAGTTAGTGGGGAAGGAGGTCATAAAGTTTCAACATAAGGATGGACTAAGATGATAATAAGGCAATATTAAAGAACAGGAAAAGTGACACATAGAGAGACTTTGACTTTGACGAGAGAGGGAGAGAGGGAAAGAGAGAGAGAGAGAGAGAGAGAGAGAGAGAGAGAGAGAGAGAGAGAGAGAGAGAGAGAGAGAGAGAGAGAGAGAGAGAGAGAGAGAGAGAGAGAGAGAGAGAGAGAGAGAGAGAGAGAGAGAGAGAGAGAGAGAGAGAGAGGGAGAGGGAGAGAGAGAGAGAGAGAGAGAGAGAGAGAGAGAGAGAGAGAGAGAGAGAGAGAGAGAGCGAGAGAGAGAGAGAGGAGAAAGAGAGATGACAAAAGAGAAAGAACATTAAAATGATATACATATAGAAGAGAGATAAACAAACTAGGAAATATAAAGGGAGACTGACTAGAAAATGAAGGGAAAGGGACGAAAGGGGGAGGTAAAAGGGCAGAGGAAAGGTAAGAGGGGTGGGAAAACTCAAAAAGAATTGGAAAATAAAAGTAAAATATAAGCGGGCTGGGCTAGGGAAATGGAGGAGGGAAAAGAGAGAAGGGGTGTAGGAAAACACGGAAATCAAAAAGGAAAAGAGACAGAGAAAGGAAAGAGAAAGGAAAATGGGGAGAGAAAAGGGGGAATGGAAGAGATATCTGTTGATTGTTTAATACGCCCGAGAAGCATCGTTGTCCGCAACAGCTGGCGCGGAGGAGCACCAAAGGAAGAGGTCACGGCCATTATAAGGGGATGTCGGCGTGTAGGAGATTGCAAAGGATGCAAGGCGGAAGGAAGAGGGGAAAAGGAGTAAGAGAGAGAGGGGGGAGGGGAGAAGGAAGACAGCGAAGAAGGGAGGGTGGGAAGGAGAAAAGGAGGGAGGGAGGGAGGGAGGGAGGGAGGGAGGGAGGGAAGGAAAGAAGAAGAAGGGGAAGGAGGGGAAAAGAGAAAGGAGGGAGGGGGGAAAGGGGGAGAGAGGGAGAGAGAAAAAAAGTAAGGAAGCGAGTGACGTGCGAAGAAAACGGGGAAAGGAGAAAGAGAATAGATAGAAAAGATACACTGGAGGAAGAGTGTAATGGGAAAACAGAAGAGAAGAGGAAGAAAGGAGGAAACAAGAAGGGGGAGGAAAGGAGAACGATAGGAGAAGAGATGAAAGGGAGAACAAGGAAAATGAGTCTCAATCATGTCGAGAAAACATAAACAAGGGAAATTTTAAACACTAAGCTAAATGACAGAGAGAGAGAGAGAGAGGGAGAGAGAGAGAGAGAGAGAGAGAGAGAGAGAGAGAGAGAGAGAGAGAGAGAGAGAGAGAGAGAGAGAGAGAGAGAGAGAGAGAGAGAGAGAGAGAGAGAGAGAGAGAGAGAGAGAAATGGTGAGAAAGAAAGCAAAGGAAAGAGAGAGAGAGAGCAAAATAGAGCAAGAGAGAGTGCGAGAGAAAGAGCAAAATGGAGCAAGAGAGAGCGACAGAGCGAGAGAGAACCGCCCACTCGAAACGGGTCCCGAGCAAAGGCAATGTGGCTCCACAAAGGCCAGTCAGCTGACGGCAGTTACCCAATTACGCGGTGAGACGACCGACGCTACCACCTCGCCTGCAGACGAACCCGCGCCTCAAGGGGAGAGAAGAGAACACAAAACAGGAGAGAGGACAAGATGGAAAAAGAAAACAGAAGAGAAGAGAATAGAAGAAAACAGAAGAGAGAAGAGAAGAGAAGAGGAGAAAAGAAAAAAAAAAAAAAGAGAAGAAAAGAAAGACGAAAATGAGAGGAGAATAGAATAAACAGGAAGAAAGATACAACACAGAATAGAAGAGAACAAAAGAACAAGAGAAAAAAGGAAAGACAAAAAGGGAAAAAATAATAGAGAAAAAGGAGGAAGACCCTGCAACAATTTGTCTTCAAAGTGAAATGGGAGGCAGTCAAATACTAATGATGTAAAAAAAAAACATGACCTGACAAGAAGAAAAGGAGAAAAAATAAAAGAGAAGATAGAAGAAAGGCAAAGAAGAAAAAAAAGACAAAGAAAATAACAAAACGAAGAAAAGAAAAGAAAAAGAAGAAGAAAAGTGAAAGATGACACGTACAATCTATCCGTCTCAAACAATTCATTTATTCATTCACTTAATTCGAGCCTCGTGTCTGGCCACTTGAGACA
>BOPN01001504.1:137500-155000 GCA_017312705.2 Penaeus japonicus
ACAAACAAAATCCCCCTCAAGGGCACTCTCTCTTGATTTCATATCGTCACCAACGCAACAATCGCCATAAATAAATATGAAAAATTCCGCCCTCCGAAGCACAATGCATCATAAAGCTAATCATTATCAGTGACCTTTCAACGAGTGTATAATTTATCAATCTAGTTTCTAGCAACAATTAACTTCCCCCGCCGCAGCCCCCCCCCCTCCCCTTAAAAAATCATAAAGGCATAAAAAAAGGGAAACCCCGTTTTTATCCAACTCGCTCAGATATTAATGCACTAGTCATTCATTCACTCATCCGTCACTCATTATTTTTCATTCATTCAGTCATTCCACATTCATCAATTCATCAATTCATCACCCATTCACAAACTCACCCCGAACTCATAATGGCCATCACACACTCATCAATTCATCACTCAACCATAAACTTTCATCACTCACCCACCTCACCGCATTGACCCACAATCACTCTTACCCATCGAACGCATTACCCCTCCCCGTACCCCTTCCCCTTCCCCTTCCCCCCAACAATCCCCACGGCATCGCCTTGCCCCCCCCCTCCCCACCCCCCACACCTCTCTCTCGTAAGAACATTAATTCCCTTGTTCCGTTCCTCCCGTTGAAGGCCTGGAATCTGGGCTACTGGGACGCACCGCATCGCTCTCTCTCTCTCTCTCTCTCTCTCTCTCTCTCTCTCTCTCTCTCTCTCTCTCTCTCTCTCTCTCTCTCTCTCTCTCTCTCTCTCTCTCTCTCTCTCTCTCTTCTCTCTCTCTCTCTGTGTCTTTCTCTCTCTCTCTGTGTCTTTCTCTTTCTCTTTCTCTTTCTCTCTCTCTATCTCTATCTCTCTCTCTCTCTCTCTCTCTCTCTCTCTCTCTCTCTCTCTCTCTAGGTTGCACGTGGTGGCGAGACCTTCGAATATGGTGATCATCGTGGGCGTGGGGGGAAGGGGGGGGAGGGTGGTTATGGTGGTCGTGCTGGTGATGGGATAAGGGGCGGGGGAAGGGGAGGGGGAAGGGGAGGGGGAAGGGGAGGGGGAAGGGGAGGCGGATGGAGGAAGGGGAGGCGGATGGAGGAAGGGGAGGGGGAAGGGGAGGCGGATGGAGGAAGGGGAGGGGGAAGGGGAGGCGGATGGAGGAAGAGGAAGGGGAAGGGGAAGGGGAAGGGGAAGGAGAAGGGGACGGGGAAGGGGAAATGGAAGAGGGAGGCGAGAGAAGAGGAAAGGGGAGGGGGAGGATAAGGTGAAGGGGAAGGAGGGAGGGGGGGGAAGGGAGAGGGGATAGGGGAAAGAAAAGGAAATGGTGGGGGAGGAAGGGAAGGTGATTGAGGTGATGGGGGAGGGGGAGGTCGCGCGAGATATTGGCCACCTCTCAAAGACTGACATCATGTTCCCCCTAACGATGCCACTTGGGGAGAAAATAAGACTTTTCCTACTTTGTTCCACGTCTTCCAAACGGCCGAATGTCGTCGCCATCATCTCTCTCTCTCTCTCTCTCTCTCTCTCTCTCTCTCTCTCTCTCTCTCTCTCTCTCTCTCTCTCTCTCTCTCTCTCTCTATATATATATATATATATATATATATATATATATATATATATATATATATATATATATATATATATATATATGTATGTATGTGTGTGTGTGTATGTGTGTGTGTGTGTGTGTGTATGTGTGTGTATGTGTGTGTATGTGTGTGTGTGTGTGTGTGTGTGTGTGTGTGTGTGTGTGTGTGTGTGTGTGTGTGTGTGTGTGTGTGTGTGTGTGTGTGTGTGTGTGTGTGTGTGTGTGTGTGTGTGTGTGTGTGTGCGTGCGTGCGTGCGTGCGTGCGTGCGTGCGTGTGTGTGTGTATGTGTGTGTGTGTGTCTCTGTGTGTGTGTGTGTGTGTGTGTGTGTGTGTGTGTGTGTGTGTGTGTGTGTGTGTGTGTGTGTGTGTGTGTGTGTGTGTGTGTGTGTGTGTATATATGTCAAGGTTCTAGGATATAGGTATATATTCAGAATTACAGATCTGGGGAGAAAATAAAATTTCACTGACTTTTCTTTGCTTTATTGCCTAAATTTTTCACTCATGTAAATAAAAATAATTCAACGCCGAAACACAGTTCCCCCCTATGCTATATATGCTTCGCTGACTACACCAAATAAACCTTTAAACCCAATTAAATTATTGTCAATTTTGTATCTTGACCGGTCTCATTGACGTAGGTCAGGAATCAGGAACCAAAGTGGACGTCTCTCTGCCCGGCCCTTGGCTGGAGTAGAGTCCTGTTAATTGATATTAACAACATATAAGTTATAAATTATCACAAATCACAAATATAATAGTAATAGAAACCATCATTACTTCACATAACCAAATATCTTTTTTTCACACCCGCGATAACAATCCCGCAGAAACAACCTTACCTCGGCAGGCGAATAGTGGGAACTACCGAGTAGGCCTATGCACCTGCACACGTAAACTTGATTCGAATCACTCGAACGAAACTAAACGAAACCATGTCTCCTTTTTTATTCCATAATAAATACTGAACTGAATTTCACCATTTGATTATTAATACTTTGACAATATATATATATATATATATATATATATATATATATATATATATATATATATGTAGATGTATATATGTATGTTTGAGTATATATGTGTAAGTATGAGTATGAGTATGAGTGTGAGTATGAGTGTAAGTATGAGTATGAGTGAGTGTGGGTTTGAGTCTGAATTAGTGTATTTCAGTTTCTTTGAATCGGTCCTTCCTAATACCTCATTTTTCGTTCTCCTTCCTCCAAACTTTCCTACTGTCCTCACCGCTCACTCCTTGGCCTTTTCACAACTCGTTCTCCTCAGTCTTATCTTCGCCACTCTTATCTCCTACCTTTCTTATCTTTCCGATTTCGTACCATTATTCTTATAAATCACTTCTTCTTCCCTTCATTCTCTATTGGTACTTCCCTTTCTCCTCCTCTCATGCACTTTCCTCTTTCTCTTTCCTTCTTATCTTATCTTTCTCCTCTTATCATGCACTTTCCTCGACGTTCATATCCTTTCCATTCGCTCTTTCTTCTCCTGTATCTTAATAATCCATCTATGCACTTTCCTCTTCATTCTTATCCTTTTGTCCTATTGTTCCTTCCCCCTTTCTCTTTCTCCTACGCTCCTCCCCTTTTCCCTATGTTCTTATCCTTCTATTTCTTCAGCTTTTTTTCCCCTTCCACTTTCACCCCTCCCCCCTTTTCGCTAATGGCAACATCTGAAACTTTTAATAACTTCCGCTTCTTAAACGACCCTCCCCTACTTTCCCCCTCCTCTCCCCTCCCCTCCCCTTCCCCCCACCACTCGACGGCGAGACAGTGAAGATAACCTGCTCTTCCTCTTTTATTCATTTGTCTTTTCATATGCTTTTTTTCTTCCTACTTATATTTCACATTCTCTCGGCATTCTTCTCTTTCGTTTCTTCCTACATTCCGTCCATCCTACTCGCCTTCCTTCCTTCCATTCCTCTTTCCTTCCCTCACTTCCCTCCTTCTGTCCGTCCACCACTCACTTCCCTCACTTCCTTCTTCTGTCCGTCCACCACTAACTTCCCTCACTTCCTCCTTCTGTCCGTCCACCACTCACTTCCCTCCCTCCCTCTCACCCTATGACCGGCCATCCCTCCCTCCCTCTCTCTCTCCCTCTTTCTTTCTCCCTCAATGAAAGAATGAATAGCTATGCCATACACTCTCACATGCACACACAAACAAACAAACGAACAGCCACGCTCACAAACATACCCACAGACCCACACGGCACTATCGCAATCTCTCGCCAACTTCCTCAGCCACTATCTATTCAAAGATCTCCCAATCGAACAAGGAAACAGGAAATACGGTACCAATATCAGAAAAAAGAAAAAGAAAACAAAAAACAGGATTAAAAGACGAGAAGAAATTCAAGAGATAAGGAGGCACGGCAAGTCCCCTAAAGATGTGCCAAGGATGCCAAGGAGGTACCAAAGCGCCCCTCCCTCCCCCTTCACTCTGTCCCCCCTCCCTTCACCCCCCCCCCCCATACTCTTCACCGCAATGCACCGCTCCCCTCCCCTCCCCTCTCCAATACTCTCGCACGAGCAGAACTAAAGGTGAGCTGACCGCCAAAAAAGTAAGAGAAAAAAAACAGACATCATTGAAAATAGTAAACACATATCCCCCCCCTCTCTCTCTCTCTCTCTCTCTCTCTCTCTCTCTCTCTCTCTCTCTCTCTCTCTCTCTCTCTCTCTCTCTCTCTCTCTCTCTCTCTCTCCCTAGGGAGTGTGGGAGAGAAAGGGAAGGGCAGAGAGAGTGGGAAAACGAGAAAGAGAGATACGAGTGAAGACAGTCCAATTTCCCAAGGCCGTGCCAGGAAACGGGCCCAGCCCTGGACTATACCCCCTACCCCTCTTCCCTCTCTCCCCTTTCTTCCAGATCGGCGCCGGATCCGACCGGACAGTCGGTCTTCGCCTCGCGGATGGGAACCGACGGAAGCGGCGCGGCCGAAACTCCTTTTTTGCTCAAACCGCTTTTTGCTGCGAGACCCGAGTGAAATTGCCTCAGATCTTTAAAGAAAAAAGTAGTGAAAATATCTCGTATCTTAAATAAAAGCCTCGGATCCTTTCAAAAAGAAGCCCCATATCCTTCACAAAATTCCTCGAAACCTTTAAGGAAAACCTTAACATAATAACAAACAATAACATAATAATATAATATATAATCATATAAAATATGTAATTCATAATAATAATAACAATTATTATTATTATTATTATTATTATAATTATTAAAACAATAATAAAAAACCCGGGAAAATGGATCCGGTTGTATCCGGAACTGAGACGAGGCGCGAGAGCAGACCCAGACTCATTCCCCAGACTCATCCCTCGACAACGCCCTCGGGCTCTCGTGGGAACGCCAGAGATGCGATCGCTCGGGTTGCGCCGATTTTCTTGGTGCTTCCTTTGACGTCTTTCTCTCGCTGGCTCTGTCTTTCCTTCCTCTGCCTTGTCTTGTTTTGCCTTGCCTCCTACCTCCTTACTCTCTTCTCTTCTCTTCTCTTCTCTTCTCTTCTCTTCTCTCCTCCCCTTCCCATCCTATCTCTCCCCTTCCCTCCCTCTCCTTCTCAACCTAGATATTGCGAACCTAATTAAAAACCTAATTTCCATACCTGATGACAATGAGGGCCACAATAATCACCAAGGCCTCTCAATTCTTCTCTCTTACGGCTCTTTTCCCTCTCTCTCTTTCTCTCTCCCTTCTGCTACGTCATCTTCGCTTACCTGGAAAAGAGAAGAAAAATTAATTAATTGTTCATAATGGTCACCCTACACAGAACTCATTGGAAGCGACTTATTCGGAGAAAAAACAAATTGTTTCACTAAATCTTCCTCTCTTTCACCCTCTGCTATGTGTACATGTGTGTGTGTGTGTGTGTGTGTGTGTGTGTGTGTGTGTGTGTGTGTGTGTGTGTGTGTGTGTGTGTGTGTGTGTGTGTGTGTGTGTGTGTTTCTGTATGTGTGTATGTGTGTCAATCAATCAGTCAATCAGTCAGTAAGTCAGTCAGTCAGTCAATCAATCAGTCAGTCAGTCATCCTGCCTGTCACTCACTCACTTCATTCTTCCCCATCCATTCCTTCTCTCACTCACCCATGTTCTTCCTCCCTCCCTCGCCCATCCATTCCATCCCCTCGCACCCAGTCTCTCCGCTCCCGCCCTCCCTCCCTCACGCGCCGTCGATGGACCCTCCCTGGACCCTCCTCATCAGCGGGTAGAGCGCCCGCTTGCAACACCAGCATTCCCAAAATAGACCTGCATTATCTCGCTTACTTTGGATAATCTTGCTCTCCTCTATTTCTCTAGATCCCTTACCCCCCACCCCTCACCCCTCACTTTTGTTTGTTTTATTTATCTCTCAGTCTTTCCTCTTTCTCTTTTATTTATTGCTCGTCCCTGCCTCAGTTCCTGTTTGTTTGTAATTCTTTATTTGGCTTTTAGTTTTGTCTCGGTCGCAGACCTAGGACTTCCTTGCCTGCCTTTCTTCGAACCTGTTTGCCGGCCTTTCCCTCTCTGTCTGTCTGTCTGTCTGTCTGTCTGTCTCCCTTCTTTCTTTCTTTCTTTCTTCTCGTCTCTCCCTTAACTTCTCTCACCTTCTCTGTCCCTCTACCTCTTTATCCCCTTCCTTCATTCCCGTCTCCCTCATCCCTCCCTCCCTACCTCCCCCCTACCCACAGTACAACCCCCTTTCCCCATTACTCATCCAATAGGACCCGCGACAGCCCGAGCACAGGCCCTGAAGCACGCACGGCCGCCCGCCTGCCTGCCCGCCCGCCCGGACAACGAAGTAGGGCGTGACCCTTCTCCATCGTCGCCGCCCTCGCGAAGCCACGCACACGTACTAAATGCCCTCGGAGTACGCCCGTGTATTCATGCATGTACTTATTTTTTTCTGCGATGGTTACTTACTATTTTCTCGGTTGAAATGTTTTCTATGTTTGAGTTTCATTTACGTCTTTCATACCCACTTTCGACTTGGGTCTGTAACTGGGTATCTCGTTATATCTACCATCGCAAAGAAAAACGCCTTCCATTTCCCCCCTTACAATGTCTAATCACCTACCCCCACCCCTACCTCTACCTCCACCTCTTTCCCTGTCTCTCACTCTACCCCTACTCTACCTCTACTTTTACCCCTGTCTCTATCTCTACCCCCACCTCTATCCCTATCTCTAACTCTAGCCCCACCTCTAACCCTACTTCTACCCCCACCCCACCTCTATCTCTACTTCTACCTCTAACTCTACCTCTATCCCTACCTCTACTACCTGCCCCCCTCTCTCCCTGATTCCGGTAATGACACATCTTTTTCTCGGCTGAGAAACTTTCCCAAACTTTCCCACAATAACAAGTCGGTGAGAAAGAAGAGCGGAGGGGGAGTGAGGGGGGGAGGGGGAAGAGAGGTAATTCAATCCTCTTTCTCGGGCTATTTAACACCATCTCCACGAGAGAGAGAGAGAGAGAGAGAGAGAGAGAGAGAGAGAGAGAGAGAGAGAGAGAGAGAGAGAGAGAGAGAGAGAATATGAGAGAGAGAGAGAGAGAGAGAGAATATGAGAGAGGAAGAAATAGGAAGACAGAGAGACGGAAGGAGTCAAACAGACTGATGAATTCAAAGAGGCAGACAGACTGACAGACAAACATCAACAAAGATAATTAACTTACCTGAAAAAAATCGGCCTCTTCTCTACCCCCAAGTCTTTTCTCCCCAACCTTTCAAAACTCTTCCTCCCCCCCCCATCCCCATCCCCATCCCCCTACCCCATACCCCTCCAAAACCCCACCTGCCCCTACGCTTCCCCACTCACCTCCAATACCCCACCTACCCTCCCCTCCACACCCCTACCCCAGAAGACGTCCCCGAAGTCCCCCCTCCCCCCTCCCCCCTCCCGCGCCTTGCCACGGGGGACGGGCGGCCGGCCATTTCCTGGTGGGGAAAGGTGAAGGTCGCTCGGGCTCCAGCTCGAGGGAGGCGCCGGCAACAAGGAAATTATCTAACGAAGAAAAAAAAAGGAGAGAAGGAAAAAAAAAAAAAAAAAATGGCGAACGAACACATCGCTTCCCTACCCCTTCCCCCTCCCCCCTACCGCTCCCGATTGCCTGGCTCCTTCTTTGGCTGTCGGTGCATTCTTTTGTCTTCATCCTCCTCTTGTCACTCTTCTACCTTCTCTCGCCTCTCTTGCTTTCTCCTATCCTTCTTTTATTCTATCATCAGCCCATCCTTCTGCTCCTTGATCATCTTTTTCTTTTTCTTTTTTCTTCTTTTTCTCCTTCTCCTTCTCTCCTTTTCCTCTTTTCCTCTTCTTCTTCTTCTTCTTCTTCTTCTTCTTCCACTACTACTTCTTCTTCTTCTTCTACTACTACTACTACTACTACTACTACTACTACTACTACTACTACTACTACTACTACTACTACTACTACTACTACTACTACTACTACTACTTCTTCTTCTTCTTCTTCTTCTTCTTCTTCTTCTTCTTCTTCTTCTTCTTCTTCTTCTTCTTCTTCTTCTTCTTTTTTCTTTTTATTTTTATTTTTCTTCTTCTTCTCATATCATCCTCTTCCCATCCTCCTTCTCTTCCTCTTCCCCCTCTCTTTCCTACTGTCTACCTTCCCTCCCTTACCCCCCCACTCCACCCCTAGCCTGCATCAAAGAAACGGACAAGTAACCATACAATACAGTATAAAGCACAATGACACTTAGCAGAACAAGGTCAGAGAGAGGGAGGAGGGGGGGAGGGGGGTTGGAGGAGGGAGGAGGAGGAGAGGGAGATAGAGATAGACCGATAGAGAGAGAGAGAGAGAGAGAGAGAGAGAGAGAGAGAGAGAGAGAGAGAGAGAGAGAGAGAGAGAGAGAGAGAGAGAGAGAGAGAGAGAGAGACGAAAAGAGTCACAGATAGACAGACCCATCCAACCGCCGAGCCAGTCATCAAAATGAAGATATAATTCATAGTGTCACCACATTAATGATAATAGTGGCAGATAACAACAACATTAATAATGATGATCATCAGCGCCCTACGACTACTAAGATGAATGATAATGTAATAAAGCTCGGGCGAAAACAAACAACAACACCGCCAACAGCATAGATAATACGAGTCACCAACAACCTTTCCAACAGAACTAACAGCAGGCATATACCGGACCTAATAATACATGAAATAAACCAATAAGACATTCTCTCTCTCTCTCTCTCTCTCTCTCTCTCTCTCTCTCTCTCTCTCTCTCTCTCTCTCTCTCTCTCTCTCTCTCTCTCTCTCTCTCTCTCTCTCTCTCTCTCTCCTTCTCCTTCTCCTTCTCCTTCTCCTTCTCCTTCTCCTTCTCCTTCTCCTTCTCCTTCTCCTTCTCCTTCTCCTTCTCCTTCTCCTTCTCCTTCTCCTTCTCCTTCTCCTTCTCCTTCTCCTTCTCCTTCTCCTTCTCCTTCTCCTTCTCCTTCTCCTTCTCCTTCTCCCTCTCTCCTTCTCCCTCTCTCCTTCTCCCTCTCTCCTTCTCCCTCTCTCCTTCTCCCTCTCTCCCTCTCCCTCTCTCTCCCTCTCCCTCTCTCCCTCTCCCTCTCCCTCTCCCCTCCCTCTCCCTCCCTCTCCCTCTCTCCTTCTCCCTCCCTCTCCCTCTCTCCTTCTCCCTCCCTCTCCCTCTCTCCTTCTCCCTCCCTCTCCCTCTCTCCTTCTCCCTCCCTCTCCCTCTCTCCTTCTCCCTCCCCTCTCTCCCTCTCCCTCTCCCTCTCCTTCTCCTTCTCCCTCTCCCTCTCCTTCTCCTTCTCCCTCTCCCTTTCCTTCTCCTTCTCCCTCTCCTTCTCCCTCTCCTTCTCCCTCTCCCTCTCCCTCCCTCTCCCTCTCTCCTTCTCCCTCCCTTTCCCTCTCTCCTTCTCCCTCCCTTTCCCTCTCTCCTTCTCCCTCCCTTTCCCTCTCTCCTTCTCCCTCCCTCTCCATCTCTCCTTCTCCCTCTCTCCCTCCCTCTCCATCTCTCCTTATCCCTCTCTCTTCCTGTCTATTTTCTTTCTCTCTCTCTTTATGACCAAGCCCTCCGAGTGGTCCCGAGAGAGCAGCCCCTACTACCCCCATCCCCACCCCATCCTTTCGCGAGGGCCTTCGGCGGAGCATCGTCGCGGCGCCCCGGAGTTGCTTCCCGGGGGTGAAAGCGGTTGTCGTGTAGAAGGGGTACGGGTAGGGGCAAGGGGGGTGGGGTGGGGTGGATAAGAGATTGGGGAGGTGGAGGAAGGTAGCGGTGACGGAAGTGGGAGGAGAGGGAGTAAGGGTAGGTGGGTGGGTGGCCTGCACCCCCCTCCCCCCCATAGCAGGAAATAGCCCGAATTGAGCAAACACAGGAAAGGGAGCAGGGGCAGTGTGGAGATGGCAGAGTTGACACGGACGTATTTTGCTAATACAACATAGAATGAAAGACAATATAAACCAAACATACAAAAAATGAATGAGGGTACACGCAAAAGGAATGCAGAACATGAACGGGGGAGGACGAAAAGGAGGAGGAGGAAGGAGGAGCAAGAGGAGGAGAAGAACAAGGATGAGAAGGCAAAGGAGAAGGAAGAAGAATGACCGGAGGGGACACCGAACTATCAAGTTCTGTCAGTGAAAGTCGCAAAGTGTAGCCGCCGTGTTGAATATCGCCACAGGGAGAGAGCATGAAGAAGGGATTGCGTGCGTGATTGCGTGCGTGATTGTGTGCGTGTGTGTGTGTTGAGAAAGGGGGAGAGAGGGAGAGAAATTGGGAGAGGGTAAGACGGGAGTAAGAGGAGAGGGAGATAGGAGAAAGGGAAGGATTAAAGATCGATGGATGAATGGGAGGGAAGGGGAGGGAGGGAGGGAGGGAGGGAGGGAGAGAGAGAGAGAGGGAGAGAGAGAGAGAGAGAGAGAGAGAGAGAGAGAGAGAGAGAGAGAGAGAGAGAGAGAGAGAGAGAGAGAGAGAGAGAGAGCGACTTCACGTGAACCTTACCGGACCTGGCGCAATCCTTGGCTCATCTGCATGTCAGAGACTCTCCCCCAAGAGCCACGTGGGTTTAGCCCGGCCTGGGGGGAAGGGGAGGGGGATTCCTGCAGCTCGTGTTGCAGAGATTTCATACAACACCGAGGGAAAGTTACACGGAGGGGTCTCAAAGTGGGAGAGGGGGGGGGGGGGGTTGGAGGGGGAGGTGTAGGAGGAGAAGGAGGAAGAAGTAGAAGGAGAGAAGAAGAGGTAGGAGAAAGAAGTGTAGAGATGAGAAGTAGGAGGAGGAAGAGGAAGAGATAAAGAGGGAGGAAGGGGTAGAGGAGAAGAAACAGGCGAGAAACAAAGAAAGTTATTATATCCATAAAAAAACAGTTCAACTCTGAACAGGGGAGACGGATAATAAAAAGTAAACAATGCCGACACTCGCATTAAAATGGAAATTCATGCCACCGACAGACCCATAAAACGCCTCCCTCACCTCACAAGGCTCTCTCTCCTACGCCCTCATTGTCATGCAATGTATAGGATGCAACATCATCTCCTCCCCCACCCCATCCCCTCAGAGACTCACTCCCGCCCAATGAAATATTCTTGGGGGTTAGAGTAGCAACGTTGCTGTGACCTACATACACACAGGTGAACCTACAGGCTCTCTCGTTCTCTTTCTCACTCTCTCGTTCTCGTTCTCGTTTTCTCTCTCTCTCTCTCTCTCTCTCTCTCTCTCTCTCTCTCTCTCTCTCTCTCTCTCTCTCTCTCTCTCTCTCTCTCTCTCTCTCTCTCTCTGTCTCGTTCTCGTTCTCGTTCTCTCTGTCTGTCTCTTCCTCCCTAACCCAGTCTTTCTTTTCAATTCTTTTAGCTTGTACTTTTTTGGAGGGAATGAGGCGAGAGACAAGCATATAAATGATGTGTAATATGGTAAATATTGTTGAATGATCTCTTGTCTCTCTTTTCTATCTGCTACCTGTTTGTCAGTCTCGGTCCCTCCCTTTATCTCTGTCTCTGTTTCTCCCTCTCCCTCTCATTCACACGATACCAAAGACGAAATGACCCACTGCCAAGATAGCACCAAACGCTCTCTCCTCACTTCCTTCCTTACGGTAGATATTCACATCACATTTTCCTCTCTCTCTCTCTCTCTCTCTCTCTCTCTCTCTCTCTCTCTCTTTTTTCTCCTTCTTCAGTAAAGAAAAAATATCCTAAGAAATTTCCCCTCTTTCTTCTCATTTGATTCAACAGATAAAGGGGGGGGGGGGTTATGCTGAAAACACATAGGAAAACAAAATCAACACGCCCCTAAGCCACAACAAAGCCCCCCTTACCCCCCTCAAACCCTAGCAAAAGCCTTAACCCATCTAAGCCAACTGACCCTTACCCCCCCCCCCATCGTCCTGCCCTCCCCACACCCACCCCCCCACCCACCCAGGAAAAAAAAGCCCCTGAGAGCCGCCCCTGAGAGCCGAGGGCGAGAAACGTCAGGAAGGACGGGGCGAGCGGGCGAGCGAGTGAGTGAGTGAGTGAGCCTTTTCCTCCGAGAGGGTAACGTCCTCCCCGTCCGCCCGTCCGCCCGCCCGCACGCCTGCCCGCCCTTGCCTTCCTTGTAAGGTGGGGAGGAGGAGGGGGAAGGGGCACGGCGAGGAGCCTTATCCCGTGGGAACTCACGACTGTCAGATGCACGCCCTCTTCCTACCTACCCTCTCCCCCTCCCTCCCCTTCTTTTCGCGCCTCCTTTTCGTGTTTTCTCTTTGTTCTCTCGACGTGACCCTTGCTCATACTTTTTTTTAAGTTTGTGTTCATGCTTCATCTTTTCGCATTATCTCTCCCTTATTTCCTTATTTCTTTAATTTTCTCCTTTTTGTGTGTGCGTGTGCGTGTGTGTGTGTGTGAGTGCGTGCGTGTGTGCGTGTGCGTGTGCGTGTGCGTGTGCGTGTATGTACTTGTGTTTTTGTATGTGTTTGTGTGTGCGTGTGACTGTGTGAGCGGTACAGAGAGAAAAAAAGGAAAATATGAAGAGGAAAAACAAAGATAAAAAGAACAAGAAAAACAAGAAAAAGGAGAGAGAGAAAGAGAAAGTAGTAGGAAGAGAAAGAGATGTGAAGAGAGAGAGACAAAGATATAGAGAGGGTAGGAAGGGCATACAGGAAAATAAAAAGGGAAAATATATAAACTGAACGATATGGACACTTTCATCAATCAGAGATTTTTTTTTTTTCTTGTATACTTTCTTCTTCTTTTTCTTTTGCTTCTTCTTCATTCATCTTTTTATTATGTCTTCTTCTGTTATTGTTACCATTATCATACTGATTCGTATGTCTATTGATAGAATTATTATCATTATGATATTAATCATTATTATTATCTTTATAATATTAATCATTATTATTATCATTATGATATTAATCATTATTATTATCATTATAATATTAATCATTATTATTATCATTATGATATTAATCATTATTATTATCATTATAATATTAATCATTATTATTATCATTATAATATTAATCATTATTATTATCATTATAATATTAATCATTATTATTATCATGAGGAGGAGGGGGAAGAGGAGGAGGAGGAGGAGGAGGAGGAGGAGGAGGAGGAGGAGGAGGAGGAGGAAGGGGAAGAGGAGGAGGAGGAAGGGGAAGAGGAGGAGGAGGAAGGGGAAGAGGAGGAGGAGGAAGGGGAAGAGGAGGAGGAGGAAGGGGAAGAGGAGGAGGAGGAGGAGGAGGAGGAGGAGGAGGAGGAGGAGGAGGAGGAGGAGGGAGAGGAGGAGGGGGGAGAGGAGGAGGAGGGGGAGAGGGGGAGAGGAGGAGGAGGAGGAGGGGAAAGAAGAAGGAAAAAAAATATGAGAATAAAGAGAAGAAAAAGAACGAGGCGGCGGAGAAGAGTTGGAAAGAAGAGGACAAAGTAATGCTGGATGAGCGAGGTCGACCACAGCCATAACAAGATCCAAGAGGAAGGACATTGGGAAGAGGAGCACTACCGATAGCAGACGCATATCCATGCACGGGGCCCAGTCGCCGCTTGGCAGACAAAGCAGTGCGTGGAAGCAAACGATAACAAAATCTTGCGACACGCGCAAGAAACCATGGGCAGGGAAATAGACAGACAGACAGACAGACAGAGAGACAGATAGAGATAGACAGACAGACAGCATTCCCTTTCTTTCTCCTCCACTCCTTTATTGTTTTCTTTCTTTCCTTACTCTCTCTTTATCAATAACAATCGCCATCCCTTCTTTCCTCCTCTCTATCCATTTTGTTTCTCTTCCTAGTTCTGGATCTTCCGGCAACAGCCTGCTTCGAAAACGAATAAGCGCGTAAATATGAGAGCAGATGTTCGGCTAAAACCTCATTAAACAGTTATCACGCCTCTTCAACCCCAATATGCTTCTGCTGCCGCTACTCCTACCTCTCCTTCTCTTCCTCATCTTCCTCTCCTTTCTTTCTTTCTTTCTTTCTTTCTTTCTTCTTCTTGCATCTTCCTCTTCCTCGGTCGTTACTTCCACCTCCATCCCCATGTTCAATACTTCCCTTCCACCCCCCCAATCCCAACTTCCACGCCAACCAAGACCTCCTCCTCCTCTTCCTATTTCTTCCCCCTAGGCTACCCAAAGCCAATCCCCACCCCCACACCCACCCCCACACCCACTACCCTCCATGAAATTACCCATCTCCGTACTTCTGTCACGGTTCCGAGCCAAGATGCTCCGTGACGCTCGGCTGACAGGCGTGGGAGGGAGAGAGGGAGGAGGGAGACCAAACACAAAGAAGAAAAGCAGGTGTAGGTGGGAGGAAAAGAGGGAGGGAGAGAGGGAGGGAGGGAGGGGAAGGTGTGAGAAGCTGGGAATGTTGGTGGACTCGCTCACTTATTCTCTATTTCTCTTTTTCTCCTCTCCCTTCCTCTTTCTTCTTTCCAGTTTCTTTCCCTCCCAGCATTTCTATATTTCCTCTTTTTTTTCCTTTTCTATCTATAGTTTTATTTTTAAATTTCTTCCTCCCTCTTTTTTCCCCTTCTTCATTTACTCCTCATTTTCTCTTAATTTCTCCCTCTTCTTTTTTTGTTTTCTTCCCCTTCCTTTACATTTCGCTTTCATCCTTCCTTTTTCTTTTCCTCTCTCTCCCTTTTCCTTTCCTTGTCCATATCCCCCTCCTTCCACATTCCTGTCCTCTCTCATCTTTATCTATCTCCTATTCCTTATCTCCCTCCCTCTACTCCATCTACCTTTTTTATCTCTTTTCCCCCATTCCTCTTTTCAAATCGCTACACCCCCACTCCCCTCGCTTTACTACCCACCCCTACCACATCCACTCCCCACCCTCCCCCCCACTTCCGAGGACAAGCGCCACACAGCTGTTCGAATCCGAGCGAGTGCGTGTACGAGAGCTGTACCTGCTCTAACAAGCTCTCAAACAACACAACAGCGACAGTCGGGATGCGTGAGCGGTACGGGGCGGAAGGGGGCGGAAGGGGACGGCCCGGCCACAACAAAACGTCATGAACAAGTGACATGAACCATTGCTTCTGACACGCGAAAGGGAGGTCAAATCTCAGAGCGAGTGGCTTCCGGATTCGCATTGTTTATCATTCATGATAATTGCCATGAACTGCACATACAATATAAACATTGCAACAATGACAATGTCAGGGGCAATGCAAAAACAACGCAATGAAAAATAATTATAATGGCATATTGGGCACAACATAAGTGTAAAACAAATAATATTATAATAACAACGATGGGCAAAACAGGGTCAAATTGGGAAAGGAGGGAGGAAGGGGAAGAGAACAATGAAGAACCTGGGAGGAGAAAGAAAAACGAGAGAACGGAGATAGATGAGGGAGAGAAGAATAAGAAAAGAGAGAGAAGAGTAAAACACAAAATGGAAGAAGGGGGGGGAGAAGAGAAAGAGAAGTTACAGAAGAGAGAGAGAGAGAGAAATGATAATTTAGAAAAAAAAGAGCAAAGGCAGAGAAACAAATCTAAAAAATGAGATAAAACAGGTGACACAAAAAAGAAACTGATTTAGGCCTATCCGGAGATGTAGAATCTAAACAAAAGTTAAGACGAATAGTGCAAAGAAAAAAGATGAATGTAGATAAAGAGAGGAGGGATAGAAAGAAAACACACAATAATGAACAAACAACAACAACAACAAAGGCAACAGCTCCAATTAGACGCACTTCACCTCTCACTCCTTCGAGGGAGATAAGGTCACTACTCAAGGGTGGATGGGGGGGGGGGGGGATCGTAAAGAGATAAGAGCAGGGAAAGAAAGAGGGAGAGAGAGAGAGAGAGAGAGAGAGAGAGAGAGAGAGAGAGAGAGAGATAATAAAGAGTAGGGTGACCTTGTCCCTGAGGAACAGCACGTAAAAGCTAGTGAGAGAGAGGGAGGGAGGGAGAGAGAGAGAGAGAGAGAGAGAGAGGGAGGGAGGGAGGGAGGGAGGGAGGGAGGGAGAGGGAGAAGAGGAGAAAGAGAGAGAGGGAGAAGAGGAGAAAGAGAGAGAGGGAGAAGAGGAGATTGAGGAGAGAGGGAGAAGAGGAGATTGAGGAGAGAGGATATAAAGTGAGATAAGAGAGAAAGAGGAGAGATGAGAGAAAGACAAGAGAGAAAAAGAGAGGAGAGAGGGGAGAGAAAGAGTACAGTATAGAAAGAGGGGAGAGAGGAGAGTGAGTATGGGAGGGCCAGCGAAGGATGAAAAATGAAGAAGGGAGATGACGGCGACCCTAGCCTAAGACGGAGCTCAGCGCGTATTAGGAACGAACAAAAAAAGGTGGTGAAGGAAGGAAGGAAAGAAGAAAGGAAAAAACAAGAAACAAAAACAAGAAACAAAAACAAGAGAAAGAAAGAGGCCACACACAACGAACGATACACGAAAAAAAGAAAGAAGGATAAACGGCAACTACAAAAGAAACGGGGAAAATAATAGGAAAACAACACAAACAACAGCAGAGGGGAGGTGCAGAGAAGGCAACAGCTGGTACAAATACAGAGAGGAGGTATAGAAGCGGTACTGGGAGGCAACACCCCAAAGTAAGCCGGGTGTAGCAGGCCTGCAGGGTGCTCAGGGCATCCTTATTTATCTCTCGGCAGAAGAAAGCTGCTCCAGGTGGCATAGAGGAAGGGGAGGGGGCGGAGAGGGGGAAAGGGCGAGCTCTCAGCTTCCTTCCCGGAGTCACTATCACCATCACCCCCGCCCTTTTACAATCACCATAGCCGTGCATAAAAAAAGAAGAAAAAAAAATCGAAAGAGTGGCGAATAGAAGGAGACGAGAGGCGAGTGGAACGATAATAAACGAATGAAAAAAAGAGAACCCACGAAAGGGTATAAGGAGAAAGGGGTCTCTCTACCTAGACGCACGTGACCCCCATACACACGGTCGCGTAATCGCCCCCTGCCCTTGGCGTCGTCCCCTCCCAGCCTCTTTATTTTCTTCCCTGGGGAGGAGGGGGAAGAGGGGGAGGAAGGGGGAGTGAGGGGAGGAGGAAGGGATGAAGGGGAGGAAGGAAGGGAGAGAGGGATGGGTGGAGGAAGGAAGGGAGGGAGGGAGGGAGGGAGGGAGGGAGGGAGGTAGGGGAGTAAGGTGTGGGGGAAGGGAAGAAGGGGAGGAAGAATAAAAAGGAAAAATAGTGAATGAATAAGTGAAAAAGTGAATAATTGAATGAGTGAGTGAGGAATGTGAGCGGAGAAAATGGGGAGATAGGAGGGTAGAAGGAAAGAGTGAGCGAGTGAGCAAGCGAGTAAGTGAGTAAGTGAGTGAGCGAGCGAGTGAGTGAGTGAGTGATCGTGAGAGGCAGAGAGAGACAGAGAAAAAGAAAGAGATAGAGAAATAGCGATAGAGATAAATAGATAAGAGTAAAAAATGAGAAAGAAAAAAGAGAGAGAGAGACAGAGAGAGAGAGAGAGAGAGAGAGGGAGGGAGAGAGAGAGAGGGGGAGAGAGGGAGAGAGAGAGAGAGAGAGAGAGAGAGAGAGAGA
>BOPN01001504.1:157500-162500 GCA_017312705.2 Penaeus japonicus
GAGGGAGACAGGAAGGAGAAAGAGGGAGATGGGGAGAAGGAGAGGGAGAGGGAGTAGGACTGGGAGAGACAGATAAGAGGCCGGGGAGCTTACAAGAGAGGCAGGGGACGTAAAGGAAAGAGAGAGGGATGGAGAGTTAGGGAGGGAGGTAGACGGAGAGGAGAGGAGAGGGAGAGGAGGGGAGGGGAGGGTGGTTTGGGGCCCTGAGAGGGGGTCGTTGCGGCCAAAAAGAATGTAGTGTGGGCCGAGTCCGTCCCCAAAGCGAGGGTTCGACGCGCCGCTCGGAACCCTGTCATTACCCGACATTACAACCAATATACAGGCTTCGCCGTTCGTGTCTTCCCCCTTCCCCCTCCCCCCTCCCCTCTTACCCTCTCCCCCCACGCACGCCGACGTAGGCGGAAAGCGACATCTTGGGATCTCGGGATCTCGAGCCCCCGAGGAAGTCCAGAAGGGCTGCACATTCCTCTGTCTGTCTGTCTGTCTGTATGTCTGCCTCCTTCCCTCTTTCTCTGTCACACTCTTGTGCGTGTGCGTGTGTCTGCGTATGCATGTAAAGCATCTAATATATTTAAAAATTTACCAGTTCCCAGTTATTTTCTTACTCCGTGTCTCTTTGTCGTCTTCATTTATTCTCTTCTTTCTCTCCCCCGTTTACCATCCTCTCTCTCCCTCTCCTATTGTGACACCACGTTTTCTTCCATCCACGTGTGCTTCCACTCTCAATCTGCTCTTTGATCCTTCTAAACTCTCCATCTCGTGCAACACTTTCGAAGTGTCAGAAGTGGAAACAGAAATGCATGTGTGATAATCCTCCTTCAAAAGTGTTTGCTTGCTTATCAGTCTGTCTGTCTGTCTGCCCTACCTTTCTTTGTCTATCCGTATGTCTGTCATGTTCGTCTACCTGTCTACCTGCCTGTTTGTTCGCCGATTTGTCTGCATCTGCTTCATATACATATACATATACATATATACATATATATATAAATATATAAATATATATATATATATATATATATATATATATATATATATATATATATATGAGGGCGTCTGCGTGTGTGTGTGTGTCTGCGTCAGTCGGTACCTGCTGCCGGAACAATGACGTCACGGATGTCCCGGAAACCCGCTCACCTGTAACAGAAAATCGATCGTTAATCGTGATGAAAAGGCATGACTCTAGGAATGTCCTTAAAAATAGAACTATTCAAACTCCACCATTTTACATTTTGCGTTGATAAAACGTACTCATTCTCTTTCATTCATTCTCTCTCTCTCTCTCTCTCTCTCTCTCTCTCTCTCTCTCTCTCTCTCTCTCTCTCTCTCTCTCTCTCTCTCTCTCTAACAAACACACACACTCAACATATCATCATTACCTGTGTTCCAACTTCAATAAAACAAAAAATGCTTTGTGTTGTCTGCGAACAGATGCAATGTGGGACACCTTAACCCTCGCCCCCCTTTCAGTTCTTTCACAATCCTCCCGTCACATCCTGGAGGAAACATGACGAGAACAGAAAGGAATTGTAAGATAAAACTAAATATATATATATATATATATATATATATATATATATATATATATATATATATATATATATATGTATATGTATATGTATATATATATATATATATATATATGTATATATATATATATATATATATATATGTATATATATATATGTATATATATATATATATATATATATATATATATATATATATATATATATATAGAGAGAGAGAGAGAGAGAGAGAGAGAGAGAGAGAGAGAGAGAGAGAGAGAGAGAGAGAGAGAGAGGAGAAGAGAAGGAAGAGAAGGAAGGGGAAGGGAGGAAAGAAGGTAAAAAGGAGGGAAGGAGGGAAGGAGGGAGGGAGAGAGGGGAAGGGGGGGAGGGGAGGGGGACGGAGGGAGGGGAGGGAGGGAGGGAGGGAGGGAGGGAGAGAGAGAGAGGAGGGAGGGAAGCAGAGATAGAGATAGAGATTGAGGCGGGCGAAAGGGAAAGGGAAAGAGAGTCGGAAAGAAAAAAAAAAAACTGAAAAAAGAGAAATAGAAAAAAACAGAATGAAAGAGAAAAAAGAAAGAGAAACAACGGGGAACAAGCGGAGGGACAATGAAAAGCCCTCTTTAAAGTCCATCTACGCCGGGAACAAACGACCCGCGACATGACTACAAATAGCTATGTCAAAATGGTTACTTTATCACAAAGCGCTCATGCTCGCTCGCTCGCTCTCTCGCTCTTTCGCTTTAGCTCTCACTCCTCTCTAACACAAACAAACAAACAAACAAACAAACACACACACTTAATTCCACGCGTAGAATATACACGAAAAACCCTCCATCCCGAAAAAGCTTCATGCCCTGTAAACCCAACTAGGTATCCCAGACAGAGAGGAGTTCCAACCCACCAACTGATCCAACCAACTGGCACCAAATACATTTCCTGTCTACTCAACCAAGGCAATTTTTTATATTCTTTTCATAACCATCATTACTTCTTACAGACTATTCTCGTAGGCTAGTAGGGGGGAGGGGGGTTATTCTTGTTGTTTAATGATGCTCTCTCCCTGGGTGATTAGTGTACGTCTATGTTATTAATGCCGCTGTGCATTGTTCTATCTTAAAGGCATACACTCTTGACACGTAAGTACAAACTCTGGTTAAAACACACACGATCGTGTTGAAATAGAAACAAAATAACAGGAAAAACAATAACAACCATTCACTATGACAGCTATGTATACATAAATAAATAAAAACATGATCCATTATACAATCAATCACCACAGAAGGGTTAGTCTTCACAACAATTGCTAAAAAAGAAATACAACAAAAACAGTAGGCCTACATATCACCATATCACCGATGATCATTCGCCCACGTCATGTGTGTATGCCTCTGTCCCCTTATTTATCCCCTCCTGTTTATCTCCTCTTCCTCCTCTCCATCACTCTCACTGAATCCCCTGTCACACGCTTACCCCAGTCCCCCCTCTTTCCCCCTACCTTCATCCACTCTACTCCCATCCCCCTCCTTCAACCCTACCCTCCCAACTACCATCCCACCAACCCTATCCCCCCACCCCCATCCTACCCCTCAAAAAACCACCCAGCCCCCCCTTCCCTCGTCATCCCCACCCAAGCCCCCGTCTTATCCAGGCCACCGTCCATATCCCTTCCCCTTCCCCTTCCCCTTCCCCCACCCTCTACCCCGACCCCAACCGCCCGTGTGCCAAGAATCACTAAACGGCCGACGACAAGACGGAGTGGCACTGGGTACGGCACTGAGGGACAGCGAGCATAATCTCAAATGCCTCCTCGGACCCACCATGAGTAATTGCAAGGTACCGTCATGAGCGCTTGCAAGGAATCGTCGTGAGCAACTGCAAGGACTCGCCATAAGCGCTTGCAAAGACCCATCATAAGTAATTGCAAAGAGTCGTCATGAGCGCTTGCAAGAGGCCGTCATCACTATCCCGGCTGTCACTGTCACCGCCGCGAGGGCTTGTCGTGCGGCTTTCATGACACACATTTATTCTCGATATCGCCTCATGGAGCTCGAGGACGCAGTTGAGCGTTGCTAGGAGAGGGAGAGGGAGAGAGAGGGAGAGAGAGGGAGAGAGAGGGAAAGAAGAGAGAGAGAGAGAGAGAGAGAGAGAGAGAGAGAGAGAGAGAGAGAGAGAGAGAGAGAGAGAGAGAGAGAGAGAGAGAGAGAGAGAGAGAGAGAGAGAGAAAGAAAGAGAGAGGGAGAGAGGGAGGGAGGGAGGAGGGAGGAGGGAGGGAGGGAGGGAGGGAGGGAGGGAGGGAGGGAGGGAGGGAGGAGGGAGGAGGGGGGGGGAGGGAGGGAGGGAGGGAGGGAGAGAGGGAGGGAGGGAGGGAGAGAGAGGGAGGGAGAGAGAGAGAGAGAGAGAGAGAGAGAGAGAGAGAGAGAGAGAGAGAGAGAGAGAGAGAGAGAGAGAGAGAGAGAGAGAGAGAGAGAGAGAGAGAGAGAGAGAGACCCCGCCGGGAGGGAAGATAAGCCTAAAGCGCAAGCCGCCACAAAGGCGAAATTACAGCCGCGAAAGCCCGAGGTGATGAGCCATAACGGACGGTCCGAGATCATTAACTGGTTTACGGACATGTGATGATGTGAAGATACGATGATCATAACAATCGAGATGCTAATGTGATGACGATAAGCATGACGATGTCGATGATGGTGATAACAATGAGGATGACGACAACGATGATGATGATGATGGTGATGATGATGATGATGAGCAGGATGATGATAAGCATGAAGATGACGATAATAATGATAATCATGATGAGGATGATGGTGACAATGAAGATGGAGATGATGATGATGATGATGATGAAGAGAAAGAAAGAAGAACAAGAACAAGAAGATGAAGATGAAGATGATGATGACAATGATGATTACAATGACGATGAAGATGAAGATGACAATGGCCACCTTCCCATATGTCGAAATTCGTCCCCCACGCACTTGTTTCTCGGGCGCCTACTGATGAGCACCTGCTGTTGCATGTAGCGGTTGCATCCATTGCTTTTTCTATTCCATTTCGGTCTGGGTTTTTTGCCCCTAGCTTGTGAATACCAAGTAGGCAGATACAGGTATTTCCGGTGAGAGAGAGAGAGAGAGACAGAGAGAGAGAGAGAGAGAGAGAGAGAGAGAGAGAGAGAGAGAGAGAGAGAGAGAGAGAGAGAGAGAGAGAGAGAGGAAATGTGTAAAACGAGTAAAAAAAAGAACGCGGAATAAATCCCATTTATAACACCCACACAAAAAAAAGAAACAACACAAGCGAAATTTAAAAGAATTTCGACATTTCCGCCTGAACTCTCTTAAGACAGAATAAGCGGGAAGGGGCAAGAGGGAAGGGGAGGAGGGAGAAGAGGTGGCGGAGGCGGCGGCAAGACGTAGGCCTAGTCACGACAAGAGACGTCTGTGGTCTCCGAGGTGCGGCTGGCTGTGGTGCGGCGGCGGTTGGGCCTCACAC
>BOPN01001504.1:170000-175000 GCA_017312705.2 Penaeus japonicus
CGGAGAGACAAATCTGATTGGCCCAATCGGCTCTTTAGATATGGTGGCGATATGTGGTTCATTATGAAACAGAAGAAAGAAAATAATCAATTGCTTTTGACTTTCCACATACTCTGCAACCTAATTCCCCAAAGGCCATAATAAGACCGTGTATTCGGGAACTTTCTCTTATCACTGTCTTTAATCCTTGTTTATTTTCTCTTGTTTTCACTTGCTCTCTCTCTCTCTCTCTCCCCCTTCGCTGCCCTCCCTGTTCTTTCCCTCACCCACAAAATCCTTCCATCTCCCTTTTTTCCCCTTTTTCTTCAATTCTCCACAGCCCTCCCGCTCTCCCCTTCATCCATCCTTCCCTCCCCCTCCCCCTCTCATCCTTCCTTCATTTCTTCCCTTTCTTCCCTCCCCCTTTCATCCCTCCTTTCTTCCTCCCCTCCCCCTCTCATCCTTCCTTCCTTCTTTCCTTCCTCCCCCTCCCCCTCTCATCCTTCCTTCCTTCCTTCTTTCCTCCCCCTCCTCCCCTCTCATCCTTCCTCCCCTCTCATCCTTCCTTCCTTCCCTCTTTCCTCCCCCTCCTCCCCTCTCATCCTTCCCTTCCTCCCCCCTCCCCCTCCCCCTCCCCACCCAGCCGATCTGAGGGGAAAGGAGGGGCGCTGTGGTTTTACATGCGAGCAGGTGGACGCTAAGCTTAGAGCAGCTCCGTATTGATTTTAGATTTAAGCGATGCATTGGGCAGTCGCCGATATCGTTAATGATGACTCTGGGTGCTTTGTGGGCGGGGGCTTTTCGTTATTTGGATTATTCTTCTGTTATTCAGTTTCTCCTCTTTTTATTCTTCTTCTTTTTCTTCTTCTTTGAACGGCTGAGGAGCGTCAGGGAGAGAAATTACAGTCGAGAGAGCGTGACCAATAGGAGGCCGCAGTGTGTCATTTCAGGGACGCTGTATTCCACACAGGTTCTTAATATTGTGTGTCTCACGCGCCGGGGGTGTTGCGCCCTCCCTCCATCCCTTCGTCTCTCGTTTCTCTCTCTCTCTCTCTCTCTCTCTCTCTCTCTCTCTCTCTCTCTCTCTCTCTCTCTCTCTCTCCCTCCCCCTCCCGTCGCCACACGCCCTCCTCATGGTATTGGTGTCATCCCCGATCTTCCATCGCAGCAACAACCGACCGCAGCCACGAAATCTCCCACGCTCCTTAACTACACATTGGGCAACCCGGCCACAATGGCGCGTTACTGGGGCTCCTCCTCCTCCTCCTTTTTTTTCTTTCTTTCTTAAATAGGCCACCGATGTAATAACTCATTTCTCTGGTTTGTGTCTTAGTGTGTTTGTCTGTGTCTGTCTGTCTGTCTGTCTGTCTGTCTGTCTGTCTGTCTGTCTGTCTGTCTGTCTGTCTGTCTGTCTGTCTGTCTGTCTGTCTGTCTGTCTGTCTGTCTGTCTGTCTGTCTGTCTGTCTGTCTGTCTGTCTGTCTGTCTGTCTGTCTGTCTCTCTCTCTCTCTCCTTTCTCCCAGTCTCAGTCTCAGTCTCAGTCTCAGTCTCTCCCTCTCTCTCTTTCCGAGTCTCCATCCTCTCTCCGTCTCCCCCCCCCCCTTCTCTCTTTCTCCCTCCCTCTATTCCTGTCTCTGTCACTCCACTGCATAAAGGCCAACAATGCAGGCGATAACGTTGCAAACAGGCAAGACGCAATATCAGTAAGCAGAGCAGAACACCCGCCACAGATATTACAAATTTATAATTGCAAACTTCATCACGCGACTGAAACAATTACACCCACGACATTAATTTCTATAATGGGTCGGCCTAGATACCACCGCTTTCCGAAGCCGACTCCAAGACTAATTAGAAGACCCCCGACGCAAATTAATTTCTCTGAGAGGGAAATAAAGACCCAGTGCACAAAATGCATTGTATCCAAAATAATCGCTCTCGCTTTCACCGGTGGATATAAATGAACATGGATTTGGTTTCACTTTCCTTTCTGCTCTTCTCCTTCTCTTTCTGTTTTGTGTTTTTCTCCTTCCTTCTCCCTCCCACTCTTTCTTTCTCTTTTTCTCTCTTTCTCTCTCTCTATATATATATATATCTCTCCCTCCTCCTCCCTCTCCCTCTCTATCTCTACCTCTGTCTATCAGCTTCCTTATCTCCCTTTCCTCTCTCTTTATTTCTTTTCTCTCTCACTATCACTTTCTCTGTATCTGTAAATCTCTCTTTTTCTCCATCTCCATCTATGCTTCTGTCTATCTCCTTCCTTCTCCCTCTCGCCACTTCTCTCTTCTCATCTCCTTTACGTATCTCTCTCTCCTTCCTCCCCCCCTCTATCTCTACTTCTGTCAATATCCTCCCATCTTCCTTTCCCTTCCTCCCTCTCTGTTCGTCTCCTTCCTTCCCCCTCTTCTCCAACACCACACATCGCCCCCGAACCCGCAATTCATAACAACGCAGCCACAAACAACACACACGCACAGGCAACCGCCACAAACAACTCACGTGCACTTAGGCCAACGCCACAAACAACTCACGTGCACTTAGGCCAACGCCACAAACAACTCACGTGCACTTAGGCCAACGCCACAAACACCGCCTGAACGCGCAGACAAGCGGTTCTCGAGCTCCTAAGCCCGCCGCGGCATGAAAATTCATGAGACGCGCAGGTTACATGGCGTCCGCGGCGACCGCCTCCGGCACTGGGGAAGGCGCAATGGGGTCCTGCGACCTGCGTTGCCTCGCTGGCTGTCGGTCGGTCGGTCGGTCTGTCAGTCTGTCAGTCTGTGTTTCTGTCTCTCGCTCTAAGTGCCTGGCTTAGCGGGTTTGTCTGCACGTGATGTCTGTGTGAGTGAGTGTGAGTGCGAGTGCGAGTGTGAATGTGAGTGTGAATTTGTGTGAATGTATACGTGTGTGAATGGGAATGGGAATGGGAATGTGAGTATGAGTATGAGTATGAGTATGAGTATGAGTATGAGTATGAGTATGAGTATGAGTATGAGTATGAGTATGAGTATGAGTATGAGTATGTGTGTGTGTGTGTGTGTGTGTGTGTGTGTGTGTGTGTGTGTGTGTGTGTGTGTGTGTGTGTGTGTGTGTGTGTGTGTGTGTGTGTGTGTGCGTGTGCACGCGCGCCTGAAGTCTCCCCTTCGCACCCAATCAGACTCGCTTCTCTCCTCCTCCGTATCGCGCCGAGCGAAGAAAAAAAGCCCTTCCTCTCTGCCTCCATAACCAAACGCATAAACAAATTCAAGCTGCGTCCTCCGCCTATCTATCGATTCACCTACAAACGCGTCGACGGCGGTTAAAGACGGCAGGGTACGGATCCGCGCTCGCTTCGACCGCTACGCCCACGTCCGGCCGTCGGTGCCTGCGTTTCTCTCTGTCTGTCCTGCTCTTGCATCATCTCCGATTCTGGGATCCGGAAGCTCACCTTTTTAGTTTGGTTTTCCTGCGGCCGCCCTTATTCATTCACCTGGTAATCCTCTCTCTCTCTCTCTCTCTCTCTCTCTCTCTCTCTCTCTCTCTCTCTCTCTCTCTCTCTCTCTCTCTCTCTCTCTCTCTCTCTCTCTCTCTCTCTCTCTCTCTCTCACACACACAAGCATATATACCTCTAGAGGAAACCATTCGACAAAAAAGATAACCATGTAAAAGAATCACCTAATACATAAATACCAATAATAATCATAACAAACGAACAACAACATCAAGAACAACAACACCTGCCTCCGGGGACTCACAACCACACATGACGTCGGATAAATTTTACTTGGAGAGCAAATGAAACAGGCTACCTTTATTTTTTTACTACGTCTCCTTATCGGTTTCTTGGTCTATGGAACAGAGTTGTTTCAAACTAAGTTGGAAGAGATGTAAGTGAGATTCAACTGCTTTATTCATTCTCTTTTAAACATACCCGTGACATTTTGTTGGTTTGTTATTCTTTATTATTCGCAAACGTCCTCCTCTTTTATTTCCTTTTTTCATCACTACTTTTTTCTTTTCCTCTACTAATTCCTTCTATTCTATCTTTTCTTCTTCTTCCATCTCCTCCACATACTAACCTTTAACCCCGAGAAAGTCTCGAATCATGATGACATGCAGATTGCATAACGAACCGGAAACAGGCGAAATGCAAACTAATGGCGAGATTCTCTCTCTCTCTCTCTCTCTCTCTCTCTCTCTCTCTCTCTCTCTCTCTCTCTCTCTCTCTCTCTCTCTCTCTCTCTCTCCTTTCTTCTCTGCAATATATAAAAAAGCTGGATGATAAAAATCGAATAAAGACAGACATAAATAAATAAACTCTATAGTATATGCTTTCAGAAGGACAGAAGATAATGAAGGTAATGAATGAACTCCATTCCATTACATACATACATGTGTGTAGACAAATGGAGAGGTATGAGAGGGAAGAGAGGGAGAAGAAGGAAGAGAGGGAAAAGAGGGTGAAGAAGGATGAGAGGAAAGAGAGGGAAGAGATGGGAAGAAGGAAGATAGGAATGAGAGGGAAAAGAAGGAAGAGAGGGCAAAGAGGGAAAAGAAAGAAGTGAGGGCAGAGAGGGAAAAGAAGGAAGAGAGGGAAAAGAGGGAGAAGAATGAAAAGAAAAAATAGAGGGAAGTGAGGGAGAAGAATGAAAAGAGGGAAGAGAGGGAGAAGAATGAAAGGAATGAATAGAGGGAAGAGAGGGAGAAGAATAAAAAAAAGAAGAAAGGGAAGAGAGGGAGAAGAATGAAAAGAGGAAAGAAAGGGAAGAGAGGGAGAAGAATGAAAAGAAAGAATAGAGGGAAGAGAGGGAGAAAAATGAAAAGAGGTAAAGAAAGGGAAGAGAGGGAGAAGAAGGAAGAGAAGCTCTTAACTCTTGGCGAGATCAAAGGGTTCTTGAGAGTTGTGGATTAACGACATGGTAGGAGGTGGCAAGGAGGGAAGACTAAAGGGAGGTGAGGTGAAGTGAAGGGATTCCAGGGAGGGAGACGGAAAAGGGAGGAGAAACGGAAAAGGGGAGTACCGAATGATAAAGAGACAGGTAA
>BOPN01001504.1:180000-185000 GCA_017312705.2 Penaeus japonicus
TATTTCTTTTTTCTTCTCCAATAACCACCAATTTAAACATCAAGTAACCTTTTCTTTCCCCTTTCTCCCCTCACACACACACATATATACACACACACACACACACACACACACACACACACACACACACACACACACACACACACACACACACACACACACACTTCTTGGCAGGAGTCAACAAACTTGAACTGTACCAACGCCATGGCTCACACTCGCTACTAAGATAATCATCGCTGGAACTGGTGCCAAGCTGAGGGAACAAAACGTGATCATAGGATAAAGGGAAGGAGAGAGGGAGGGAAGAAGAAGAAGAAGAAGAAGAAGAAGACGAAGAAGGAGAGGTGGGGGGGGGAGTAGAAACATAAATCGATAAGGAAAGGTCGAAGAAGGAATGTTTGAAAAATGTAAAACGGAAACGAAAGGGCGTCCTGTCGCTTCAGATCGATAATTCGCGAAAATATTCCCAATGAGTCACGTGACACCTGCCAGCCGGACAATGATGTACGGCGTCAGTTACCTGCCACCGGCCTTACGGGGGGAGGGGGGCAGGTGCAGGAGGAAGAAGAGGTATACGAGGAGGAGATGGAGGAGGAGGAGGAGAAGACGGAAGAGGAGGAGGATATGAAGATGAAGACGAAGAAGCGAAGGAGAAATAATAGGAAGATGAGGAAGATCAGGAAAAAAGGGAAAGAGATGAGAAGGAAGACCCAAGACTAAACAACGCTGAAAACGAACTGAACAAGTGGCACGAGAAGAAAAGAAAAACACCACCACCACCACAAAATCGCCAGGCAATTGAAAGGTAATAAAAAAGCGGTAAAACCCGATCAACAGAAGGACACGACAGTAAGAAGACGCTGAGTCTGGGAAGAAAGAAACACAAGGCATAAAAAAATTAGCAAAAAAGAAAAGAAAAAGAGGACATCGAGAAAAGGGAGGCGAGATAACACAAGGAAAAGAAAAAGAAGGATATAAATCATACAAGAATTCGCCTCATGACGAGTCCCTGAAGTGTAGGCCTATCATTGTCAATGATCTGGGCTCGTGAATTTTTATTGAGGAAGAGTGGCACTCGGGTAATGATGGACTGGGCACGGTGCCATGTACCTGTATACCCCCCCCCCCCTCGATCTAACTGCCACATACTTTATTCTATATATAAATCATTTAAACCCCATCCCCCCTTCAAAAAAAAATAATACCGATGATAATAAATGACGATACAAAAAAGGCTCTAATAATATTAACAATAACCATATTAATAATAATAATGATGATGATGATAATAACAACAATAATAATAAATAACTGACGATACAATAACCCCCCTAAAACTCCACCTCCATAACTCGACTACTACCGCTCGGAAGACCCTGATCTAAGAGCCTCGACGCCTTCAAGATGTGGGCTGCACCTGGCCGGGAGTCGACGGGACGGTTCCTGACACGTCGATGGAACACGTCGTTCGTCATCGTCATGCACATGCAACGCTACCCTTAGGCTTGGGTTGGTGCCTGCCTAGTGTCATCGCGGTTCCCGTTGCCGCTCGCCAGCCCGTCTGCCGCGCGTGGCGTTCCTGTGGTTTGCATTCGTTTGCTCTTGTCTGTTCTTATTTGTTTTTGCGTTTTTATCTTGTTATTTATTGCTTCTCTTGTGTTTTCTCTCTCTCCCTTCCTCAATATCCCCTTATCCTCTTGTACTCTTTCGTATTTCTCTCTCTTATACTCTGTCTGTCTGTCTGTCTGTCTGTCTGTCTGTCTGTCTGTCTGTCTGTCTGTCTCCCTCCCTCTCCGAAGTCGCACAAGCAAAACAGTTTTATTAGCCAGAAGACGACCGCCCCGCGCGACATCTGCCAGACGGCGATGGCTCGGCGACGGCAGATGTTTCCAGCGACGCGATTATTTGCAGCAACGGCAAGCTCCGCGGGGCCGCCTGGGCTGACCGCAGTCTCACAGGTCGTCCGGTCAGCAAACACTCGGCGATGAGGTAAGGCGGCCATCGCGAGTTTTCCCGTGCCAATTTGGAGAGCCACCGCTGCCTGGGACACCTGTTCGTGACGACGGCGCGCGGCACAGATACCCGCCTGTTCGAGACAACTAGAAACACCTGTTACTAGCGCCGATTTCCCCGACATCTGTTCTCCCCCTCGTTTTAAAGGCCTGCAACACCTGCTTGTGGAAGTTCAGACACTTGTTGGCTCTGGAATGCCTATCTCATGAAGGCATCGTACCGCTTTCGAAAATGTCCCGAATACCAGTTCTTGTCGCCAGACGGCAATAACGAAAACAATAATATTAACAACATCAGCAGCAGCAACAATGATAATAAACATTTGCAAAAGTGGCTCTCAATGCAGGGCGGCGAGTCTCGTTGCACACAAACGCCCCGTGAGCGTGTACATACGCGCATACGCACTCATATACATACACGGATACATACAGACATACATACATTCTCACACTCACACACTTACTCTCCATAGCAGTGTTTGTGTATTTTTGTATGAGCGTGTATATATATGTGTGTATTATGTATAAATATATGTAAGTCTATATATAAAGTTTAGTGATCCCAATAAAGTATTTAGGCAGCCGCGTTCCCTGGATCCCGGCCAGGGCGAGACCTACGAAGAGCCGACACCGCCACCGCCGCCGAACAGACCGCGGAGGCAATCACCGCTACCGTCAGCGCCCGCCGCACGCCGCTCGGCCGAGAATGCATAATTTAAAAAAATGACGAAAACATTAAGGTGGGGGGAGTGGGGTGACCGGGATGGAGTAGAAAAGAGGGTGTGAGAGGAAAATCTGGGAAGGAAAATATATGACAATTAGTAAATTAAATTAAAAAAATGGTCTAACGAAACAATAGAAAATGAGGCGGAAAGAGAGGTCGGTGCGATGATCGTGATGACGGTAATGATGATGACGAGGTCAGGAAGAACAAAAAGAAAGAAGATAAAAAAAAATGGAGAGATAATACGAGGACGGAGAAAACGAAGACGACGAAGACGAACATGAATACAAAGACAGAGACTAGGACGAAGCCGATAATACGAAGACGTAAAAATTAAGACGAAGAATGCGAACATAAATACGAAGGCGATAATATGAAAATATGAAATACTAAGACGACGAAGGCGAATGCAACAGACGATAATACGAAAACGAAGATACGAAGACGACATAAAGAAGACGTAGACGTAGATGAAGACAAAGAAGGAAGACAATGAGAAGAATAAGAAGAAACTAAAAAAATCTACCCCCCCCCAAAAAAAAAAGAGGAAACTGCGCATTATCTCGAAATCTCAAAAGATGTCTTCTCTAATTCCTTGCACCACATAACGCAGCATCTAGCAATTATGATAAAACAAGAATATTTCGGACAAGGTTGCAAAGATGTTGCAGACAGCCTTGTGCTGTGGTCTCCTCTATGGTGCCGCTGGATTGCGCCAACAATTTGAGCAATTTTAATCTAACTTTCTTTTTGGGGGCAGTCATAAAATTGCCCTCTATTAAGCGTGTCGACTTTCGCAAGCCAAGAGGGATGGAGGGGCGAAGGGGGCAGGAGGGAACGAAGAAGGGACGAAGAAGGGACGAAGAAGGGACGAAGAAGGGACGAAGAAGGGACGAAGGAGGGGACGAAGAAGGGACGAATGGGGGACGAAGGAGGATAAAGGAAGGACGAAAGAGGAACGGAAGGAGGAAGGAGGATATGGGAAGGACGGAGGGCCAGATGAAATCATAGTGCGGGCGGAAGAAGGAAGGAAGGACGAATGAGGGGTGAAGGAGGAACGAGAATGCGTGGCGGGGACGAAAAGGATAAAGCGATGATGGATGATGTTTGATGACTGATGATGAAGACAACGATGACGATAAAAACGAATGTACACAAGTAACGAGCCCTCTACTCAACACGAAATAAATCGTAAATGAAAATAAAAGAAAACCATATAGGATCCTTCCGCCCTCCCTCCAAGTCCTCCCTACAACTCACACCGCTCTTTCCCCTGATGTATACATGTGTATACATACATTATGTATATGTATATGTATATGTATATGTATATGTATATGTATATGTATATGTATATGTATATATATATATATATATATATATATATGTATATGTATATATATATATATATATATATATATATATATATATATATATATATATATATATATATATATATATATATATCAGAATAGATGTGGCAACAGATGGCTCGACACAGGGGGCAACAAATACGGTGATGGAGAGGGAAACAGGTGGCTCCCTTCAAGCTGGTGCTGATGGGAATGTGAGTGACGGGAGCCTCGCTTTTGTTTCATGTGTAGTAGCGAAAGAGCAGACGAAAATAAAACAATGACACTATTATTAATATATATATACATACATATATATATATATATATATATATATATATATATATATATATATATATATATATATATATATACATATATATATATATATATATATATATATATATATATATATATATATATATATATTCATACATTAATCCATCTATCTATCTACAAATTCATTTATCTGTATTTTTTTCTTTGTTAATCTATAAATTCATATACATACCTATCTAATTATCTATCTATTTATCTACTCTCCAACTCTTACCAGGCTGCATATGCCCGAGACAAAAGGAACGAACGAACACCAACACAACGTCACTTCTTTAACCTTATAATTGGCTCCAATTCTACAAAACGGACGGGCCTTCCCGCCAATGAACAAACATAAGCGAATGCGTCAAATGGTAATGAACAACATTTCAAGCGGATACTGCATGGTTAGTGCGAATATTTGTTAATGCATGTGTATGTATGTATGAATGAATAAAAAATATAAACACACACACACACACACACACACATATATCCATACGTATATACATGCATACACACACACAAAAAAAGTTAATACAAAGATACAAATATCGCGTATTTCCCTTTGCTTTGTTCTTTAAACTGCAACTG
>BOPN01001504.1:192500-200000 GCA_017312705.2 Penaeus japonicus
CAGTGCATCATGCTCTGGAAACGGTCAACAGACTGCCATCATATGCATTTTTTCAAGATGTAGAATAGAGCTTTTAGACCTCCCTTGCATTTTATTATTACATAAGGAACAAGTTCAAGCTTTATCTTGGCAAAATATACATGATGGAAGTTTGGTGGCCTTTGCCAGAGCATGAAGCATAGCGGTTATGGGATACCTTGCTTTGGTCTTATTCCCAAAACAACTAGTTATTACTATGATGCTTTATATGAATATACTGATAATATTTACTAAAATAATTATGTTCCTCATGTCTTTTAACACAGATTATTTTTTTTCTTTCTCAATAAACTTAAATTTTGTTCATGTAACTTTGGTTTTATCAGTGATTAACCCATTGTGGATGGGTGCAGGAGCTTTGGCCTGATGACAGGTGTCATGAAGTACATGACTTTCAGAGATTTTGGATCACTGTGCTATATTACTGTGCTATGATTAAGGAGTAAGTGAGGATAACTATTATTACAGTCATAATTACCATAATTACTGTAATATTAACCCATTCACGACGGGGGCATTCCAGCCTTGCATCTCACAATGCCAGGGTTCTCGAACGTATAGGCCTAAATCAGTTAAATAAACGACGCCGTATCGCATCCCCAGCGAACGGGCCTAGAATGCGCGGTACAGTAGTGTACCACCCGTCATGAGAGGATTAAGCAAACCTAACATCCAAAACCAAGATGGCACCACTTTCTTCTAGCACCAGCAGGAGAGAGAGCCTTAAATGGCACTCATCCACAGTCTCTAGCAAGCACTAGCAATGGCACATAGCAAGATGCCGACCCCTTGCTCTAAAGTACCGCAGATGAAGGATGTGCAGGCAGAATGAGAAGAGGAAGGTAACTCAAAAATTCCCAGTGTCTACAATGTGCCCCTGTTCGAGTAGGGATGCCTTTTCCTGTGGCACTCACAGTCATAAGCACAAGTTTCCTTCCTCTTTTCTACCTCTTCATGTTGTCTTCATTGTAGATGGTTATATGTTTCATATTCGTTCATAACAGTACACAAATACAAAACAATAAAATCACCTTTTGTACTCCCATAAAACAGTAATACTTCTATCACACTCAGTATAAAGAAAATAATGAGCTGATATGGATCCTATACTACAATTTTAGTCAACTGCAACATTGATAGAGCCTGTTATATGACAAACATAAGTTTTTAAACACAATAAAACACACAAAAATGAAAACAAAATTGGTTCTAGGTCTACAATGAATGACTGAAAGAGAGAGGGGAGAGTTGAAGTATGTTGCGTAAAGCTGCCATGCTCTAAAATAAAACCCATCCTAGAGACTGGGCAAGCAAATCTATCACCTATCCGCAATGGGTTAAAAATGATATCCACTTGTAAGATTAATAGATTTATGTCTGTCTTCCAAAATTTATTTTCTTGTAGCATTTAAAACTATAAAGACTTTAAAAAATATACGATTCACATCTCATAGGATTCTAATATATGATTTCAGATTTTACACTCTCAATTTCTAATTTTCTTAAAGGAATCTGATGAGAGTTCTCGGTCAACATAAATTTTTTAGCATCGCTTTTTTTTCTTTTTTTTGGTCTGCATATGAGTTTGTTCTGCTGTTATATGTTGATATTATATGTTGATATTTTTCAGGACAGTAAACAAGCAAGAGGTCAAACACACAGTATATGAATGCCAAGACTCAACTTGCCACAAAATGAAAGGAAAAACTTGCAACGTTTCAAACTTTTAGTGAAAGTTCCTCATCAAGTGTAAGCATATGTGAACTTCAAGAAAATAGTTCAGTCTGTTCATGGTAAGCCATATTTCAGTATTTCATAGGATACAAATGACTTCAGATATTGTCACAGATATTTCTGTACGTTAATATTCTTTACATTTTGATATATTGATATTTTTATACTTCACATGATGGATCATGACCAAATTACTAATATTGTGTCTTCTTTACTTTGTTGAAAATAAATATCAGAGATTGAATTTGCATTGGTTATTCAGCATAGAGAGTAAGTCAGGCTTCAGGGAGGAACCTAGTGAGAGCCCAATGTAGAAGACAGACAAACTGGTGAGGACAGGTTGGCAGTCAATTTATATGTGGCATATGGCATTTGCCAGATCTACCTTTCATTGTAATAGCAGATTGTCTGCAGAGTAGTAGCCACATCTTGTCAAGTACATACAGTGGGTAAAATTATGCACTTTGGTCTGACTGATTAGGAAAGAATACTTGCTAAGTGTGTAATTACTGAATGCAGAATAATGAACAGTTAGTATGGCATCATTTTTCTAATGGCATGAGTGAGACTAAATATCTTTAACAATGCAAGAGATGTATTTCATGTATTTCTGATGAGAATAACCAATAAACCATGTTAAATAATCTCTTGCATTGTTAAAAATATTCAAACTCATAATCTCTCTGTTCTTCCTTTAATTCCAGTACACACCAATATACTTACAAAAAGAACACCATTGCCCACCTGACCACCTCTCAGCCCACATTTGATTTCTTGCTAATTTTGAACAGGTGTGTCTCAACAGAGGGTGAAAGTTCCTTGCCACTAATTTTTTTCTTCCATAAGATCTGTAATACCTGTTTATGATTTAAAAGATTTCTCACAACCTTGAAACTGTAGGTGACTTTACCTTTCCACTTCCCTATTTTCTCTTAGTATTCATCTTTTTCTTCCAATGCCCTCATTTGCTTGGTAATCATATTTTCTTTCCTTGATTTATAACATCTATACAGCATTGTGTATGTCCTGGCTGAAGCACAATGTGTAAGATCTAGTAAGTTAATATTATTTAGATGTAGATGATAGTGAGTATATTTACATTACTATGATTTTGAATGTTCCTTTCAGGGCAACTTTCTCACTTTCATGTTCAGATTTTTAAAAACTCAATAGTATTTATATTTTAGGTGAAGTGGATTGTATTTTATAACTTTTATTACATCCTTATTTATATATATATATATATTTTTTTTTAATTGGATATTTCAGATTTATATACAGTAATCTAAACCTCAACCCTCTTTCTATTGGGTTTATCTTTATTTTCTGACCTCACTTTGGAGGAATATTCTGTCAAACATCCATTAAACAGCTCTTTAATCCCTTTGTGATGGGCATATTCCATGGGGTCCAATTACTTTTGTACCACATTTTTTCTATAGTTGAAATTGTAAGTTATTCCTTCAGTTAAGATGATCTATTATACCAAATACTAATTAGTATCACTTTTCTAATACTTTCATACTATAATATAAAATAATAGAATACACACTTCTTAACATCT
The DNA here is from genome assembly GCA_017312705.2 of Penaeus japonicus. Lineage (NCBI taxonomy): Eukaryota > Metazoa > Arthropoda > Malacostraca > Decapoda > Penaeidae > Penaeus > Penaeus japonicus. Next base: position 195,838 of record BOPN01001504.1, read on the forward strand.
TCAGATAGGGCTCATCTCAGAAGTGAAATAAGGTTGCAATAGGTCATCCTCAAATGTATCCATGTTTTTTGGGGGGGAAATCATCAGCTCTGCTCTCAACCTACTTTTCTTTTTCAGCTGTCATCTGGGATCAGCTGAACATTCCTGTAGAGGTTACCTCTTGGGAGGCTTCACTTAGTTCTTTAAGTCCCAGCCCTAGGATAAGCATTTTCTTTCATAGTTCTCTTGTAGCAGTGATAGTGAATGACTCATTGATAATCAAATAATGTTGTAGAATAGATAGAACAAAAATGGAGATTATGGAATTTCACCAGATTAACTATTTTTTGTGATGTTCCTTCTATAAATGCTCCCTCTCTCCATTCCATAAAGATGTTGGTTGTCTGGGCCCTTAGAGCTAGTAAGATTTTCTGCTTGTCTCCCCAGCCAAGTATCTTCATTATGCCTGAAAGTAAAGGGATTGGATGCCTTTCTTCTCATGTCAGTGCTCAGTAGCTATATTCTTCATCCCTCCACCAATCATGTCATCCAATATTTACAGATTTTCGTTGATGGATTCTTCTGTCACTCTTTTCTCCACAAATCAGACAGATGTCTCGGAAGGTGTCCATAGCTCAGACCTCGGAAAGGAAAGATCATAGAGGATATTTCTGGAATTCTTCAAGGAGGATTTCTCTTTTTTATCATGTTTGTTTCCATGGTCCTTTGTTAACCTCAGTCATATTAACAGTATATAATGGCACTGGAGGATCTTATCTCTCTCAGCTATAACAAAAGGCAATAGCTCTAAAGTTGCACCTTTATATTTTGAAGTCTTTTCCAACAGGGTCTTCAAATCTTCTTTCATGGACTGGTTACTGCAAACCCCTGTTACATTGGATCACTCACCTTCAGCCATGTTTGTGGTTGTCCTTTTGCTCTATGAGTGTAGGTGCCTCAGCTGGTGGCTCTACCTGTCTTACCAACCACCCCCACTTCAGCACTGCTTTAATGGGTTTCCATTCTTTATTCCTGTGTATTACATAGCCATAGTTGTTTTATATCTTTTAGAAATCTCTTACTCCTCCACCTTTGGGTAGTTAAAAATAAATAATGGGAAATTATGTTTTGGATGTTTCTATTTTGTTTCCTTTAGTTTCCCACTTCTACTGTGCATCAGGGGACACCATGGTGCCATACCCTCTCATTTTTCAGTAGTATCCCCCTCCCATTTTTGCCCACTTGCTAGGGGCTTGTTTTTAAGAATTCAGGAGTTGGTGTTCCCTCCCAATTAATTAATCCTGATGTTCCATCAGTTCAGTGATCTGTCATAGAATGAGTTTGAACAGAACTCAATAAGATTTAGAGATTTAAAAAAACGAAAATGTCAACTTTGCAATATTTTTTATTTCCCTCTTTATGTTTATAAGCTGACCCATACTGTAGTTAACCATCCTTCTGGCTAAGCATAATTAGGACAACACAAAGATGTACTTTATTATTTATGTTAGGATTAAACTGATTAACTCAAGGGCCTAAAGCTGAAACTATATGGCCATTGCTGTTAAAAGTATTACAAGGACATTACCTAATCAGAAAACATAGTGGATATAATTATGAACATTGATAATGGATAAGATTATTATTTTTGTTATCAAAGCAATTATCATTATTATAATAATGATAGTAGCAAGGATTACTATTATTGTTATACTTATCATTAGTCATTGCAATCAAGATAAACCACTCAACGGAAAATAAGTAAATAGAAATATGCATAACATTGCAGTCTGGAAAAAAAAAATGCAAAAAGAAGGTGAAAATGCCTAAAAAAAGACAAAATTTATGAAAATAAAAATCAGTACAGTTTTTTGTTGATCATTTTAAACTTCTTGAAATACAAGTAATACAATGATCACATTTGTTGTAGAATTACTTTAAAAATCACTTACCAGCAGAAGGAAGCAGATGGAAAACTAGTAGGAAAAGGAACAAGGAAATGCCATTAATTTTTCAACATTTTAGATGAAACCGCATAAGGAAACCAATTGAGAGGAAGTTCATTACCATATAAACAGTGAGGGTGAGCGAGAGTGTGTGCGAATATGAGTTTATATAACTATGAGTCATTGAGAGTGTGTGTGTGTGTGTGTGTATGTAAGCTGTAAGATGCAACTGCTTAGAACTTGAACTGGGTGGGAGGACACAGTCGTTATTGGCATGGAGTTATACTTGCCTTAAGCCGGCGAGGCAGGAGATTGGGTCATTCAGGGTCATGGCCCGGAGAAGTGTTGTCATGATTCTCGATCTCCTGTTTTTTTTTCTCTCTCTCTCTTTTTGACTCGGAGCTTTTATCTACCTGCGAAATGAGTTAAAATGTGCTAATATATGACCACTGTGTAGGCAACACTAAGCAAATCTCCCTTCCGGAACCCATTTCGCTAAAGGTGTGAAAAAACTGTAACTTCCGGGTGGACATACAGTAAAGGCAAAAAAAAAAACAAGGAGTTACAATAAGGAAAAGTGAACACGGAACACACTACCGAATAAAAACACGAGTAGCGATTATTGTGTTCTTACGATAAGCGATTGAGACGGTATCCGGTTTCCTTACGTGGGGTGGGGTTTTTACGGCAGGTGTTGGACAGGATGTCATTAGGTCACGAGGGAGTTGTACGTCTCAAAAGGAAGCTTGTAATACTGGATTGACATGATGTAATAAACCTTAAGATTAGTGATAATCAGTTGCTTATATGAAAGACAGAAAAATGGAGATTTTTATATGAATAATGGTGATCAAATACGCGGGTACAATGTATTTCTCCATAGTGGTAGTTCTGCACTTTCTATGGAAAAGTGCAACGGACACCACTGTTACTGGGAACAAAATGTGTTTAAGAAACATTTACAATTAGCGCCTCAAAAGGTAACAAGCCATTAAAGTTTCAAATTATACAGACATGACATATACTGGGTGAACGAGATCAGTTTAGCTCAGTTGCTGGTATGTTCATCTATGAGTGCATCCTTGCCTCACTTTTATTTCCATAGGTGATTAAATCGTCTAAATATAGACGCAATAATATACACACAAAAAAAACAAAAAAATAAACGAGCGGAATTTGGCATCCCAGCAATGACGTGGCAGTTTTGTTATATTAGATCACGATCACCTAATGTACATGCAATTCAAAAGCAAAGTATAATACTTTGATGTTCATACATTAAGCGTGAAGGTAACAAAGTCATGCAACATATATATTTGTTGTTCTTATGCAAATTTTCTATATTTGGATTTTTGATTAAGTATTCTGTTTTGGAGTTTTCAATCAAATTTTCTGTATTGAAGTTTTTGATAGAATCTTTCATGCTTGACTGTTTAATAAATTTTCTAAACTTAGACTTGTAACCAAATTTTCTTTAATGGATTGTTTGAATTTGACTGACGTAACTTGCCAGCCGAAGTGGAAGGGTAGAATTTTAGTGGCGGATTCTTGACGTTTTAGTATTTCAGGGGTATTTTCGAAGTATTTTGGAGCAGAAACTAGTGCTTCTATTATCTCTAATGCTGTTTACATGGTAATAATTTTCAATAAAGATCAAAGGGTACACATACATATACATACAAATTTCCATGAATACGATTTACAAGACAAATTTAGCAGAGTCATATTTAAAATGTTTAAATTATTCACATACTTCTGTATATCATGTGTGACTATTACGGTATCGCTATTTTTCACACCAAGCCCCCCCCCCCCCCCGTCCCAATTTCAGCCATTAGATATCGTTCTTTTTTTCTTTCTCCGATAAAGTTACTACTAATTAGTTTATTTTAAGTTTTATCAACTTACCTTGAACGTTGCTGATATTACCCTTAGAGCGCATGACATGAGTCTTATCTCACAAATATGTCCTGTTTTACCGTACGAGTGACTTCAAAGTTTGAAAAGAATTTTGGGTAGAAATGGAAGTGAGCATCCTAATCCTTCATGGTAATTGGTACAAACAGATTTCATACCTTACACAAAAGAATGTGATGAAGGTAAATGTCATGTATTACGTGGACAGATATCGTGTTGCCGAAAACCACAAAAGACTTGTCAGCAAGAATGAAATTTTATCTGTTCATTTGTTATTTTCTTATCTATTGTCGACTAGTTATCCACGAGTGTTAGAGGAAA
>BOPN01001504.1:207500-245000 GCA_017312705.2 Penaeus japonicus
GTTTGTTGCACAAGGGGAGTATGGTGTCGTCCCTGCCAAAGACACAAAGGTGAAAATAGTGGGGTCGGATGATGCCACTACCTGCCACGTGGTAGTGATCAGACACCCGTCAGGGACTGCTGCTGTGGCACACTTTGATGGTAGGAAGAATGAGGAGGATGCCCTTAAAGCAATGGTAGAAAAGATACACAGAATAGAAGAAGATACCAGTGATTTGGAGCTGTTTGTTGTTGGAGGTTACCAGCCAGAGGAAGGAAGCAGAGAGGCAAAGAGGAAGGAGTCAGAGTTATTGTCGCTTAAGATTGTCAGGATGTTTAGCCATCACAAATGCACATTTAATCTTGCTTTATGGTGTACAGGTAGACTCAATACTAGGATTGGGGAGGATGGCCCAATACCCATTGTATATGGTGTTGGAGTAGACATGGCAAATGGATTCCTTTTCCCTGCACACTTCACCTCACACGAACCCAATTTACCCCTAAGATCAGCATCTCGTTGGGTTTCTGATGGAATGTTGTGTGATCTGTACGATCACCAAAACGGAACAATTTGTATTGAGCCTTTCCACTATACAAATATGGACGTTTTTTCCTATTATGTTAATCTCCCAGACAAGGTCTTGTTGAAGAACTTTTCAACATCTCCGAGAGTTGAACCACCGCGGTTTTGTGATGAATTACGGAAAGTGTTCCAAGTGTTTGTTGATCACCCAGATCCACAGAACACCCTTTTTCCAGATAACCGGGGTAAAATTTATGGTATGAATGCTGAGGGTCTTTGGGAACAATTGCAATATTGATATTGATTAATACATATGATATTTTTTTTCTACATCTTTATGGAAGATTACTAGTGTGAACAGCCAGACCTTGGAACAGATTCATGCTGCTATTTTTCCTCTTCCTTTATCAGTCTTTGAATCTTTGTCTTCTATGTTCTACCTCAGTTTTCTGTTCCTATTAGAAGGAAGAGTTACCAATTTCACTTGTTTCCCAGGATAATTTTAAGAGATTTAAGTTTAGAAATTGATCAAAACTATAATGCTAATATTTGAATGTGAAGGGGAGTATTTACAGTTGATCGAATTAATGTGCTTTGTATTAAAAAATGTGATAAGAAATGCAAGAATCAAACACGTTTAATTAGCTCGGAATAGATACGTAACTATGATCTCATATGATTTATTAAGAAAACTTGATTTATAATTGTTTACATTTACAAAGTTGCACTTCATTGTCCAGAATCTTTTCTGATTTGAACGGATTTTACAGAATTGCAATTTTGGAATCCCTATACCTCTAAGTTTGTTGTGACAATGCTGTATATTATTCTTTTTAGAGAGTTTTAAGGTTTCTTCCATCCACATTATGCTAAGGACTATTAATTAGGTAGTGTCAGTTTCACAACATAGTGGCTTTCATGTTACCCAAGGTAGTCTATATTTTGGTCTTCCTAGCAGAAGAAATGCCATACTTAATTCAACCTTGTGATGATAATCAATATTACGCTTGTATTTTAGACAACTTTATTGCTTATATATATAAAAGGTCCTATGACATGTATTTGCTTATTTTTTCATTTAGAAAAGGTGTCAATGCTTTAAGCAATTATTTTTTTGTTATTATGCTGTTAGGTTTATGAAAATACCAGATACTGGGTAAGAATTATTACCTTGGATTGGTTGAGTGACCAAACTGAGTGAATTAACAAATTAACATCTGCATTCTGGCAGATGTATAGGGAATGTACTAGAGATGATTTTATTGAAAGCTTGTTAAGAAATCACCATTTATATTTGAATCTTGGCTGCATATAAATATTGTATCCATGGATGTGGCATTTGTACTTGTTTTTACAATATCTTTTATATATGATCTCACAGGTCACAGATAAGAATGAGGTTTTAATGAGTCACCATGAATGTGATGAAAAAATTACCAGTATTACAAAAGATATCACAAAACCAATAATTACATTGAATAAAGTAATTGTTTCTATGACTATGATATCCTTAACCTTCTGTCTGATACATTATCTTTACATGGCCAAGGATCTGTTAAAGTTAAGTATGCTTTGTGAAGAGGTATATATTCCCTATCATTAAATTGGGGAAATGGATGATTAAAAGTATAGACAAATATCAGATATGACTTACAGAGTTTGTTGCATAAAAAAAAGAGATTGATAAGAAGCAGATGACTGTGGAAAGTAGATTTTATGGACTATAAATTAATGTCAATTGTTTCTTCATGTGCCAGGTGTGGAAACTAGTCTGGGATACTCCCCCTCCTGATCACCATGTATTCAATGTGGATAACTACGTTCCTGCTCATGGCCCTTGCTGTGCTGGCATCATGTGCAAAGGATTACTATGAAGTTTTGGGGATAAGTAGGAGCGCGACCGATAGGGAAATAAAGAAAGCTTTCCGCAAACTGGCAGTTCAGTACCATCCAGACAAGAATCAGGAGCCAGGTGCTGAGGAAAAGTTTAGAGAAATTGCCGAAGGTAATTTAATCATCATCTTATTTATCTTTTATATGGAAGCGACAAAAATAGTGGTGAAGATATATGATTCCCCATTTGCAATTATTCCTGTGAAGGGACGTCTTTTTCCTTATTGGTGTACTGGCTATCCACAGCGTACGAAACCTTGTCTGACGAGGATAAGAAGCGGGAATACGATCACATGGGCCACGCAGCCTTCACTCAGAAGTCCAGTGGCGGAGGTGGAGGGCACCACAACCATGCCTTCCACTTCAACTTTGACGATCTGTTCAGAGATTTCGACTTTGACAACGACTTTGGGAACTTTGCAGACTTTGGAGGCTTTGAAGATTTTGTGAGTATTTTGCTTTTATTCCATGTTGGTGATTGCATACAAAGATCCAGGTCTACTAATTGAATTTGTGATATAATTGCTGTCCTAACCATTAGGTGTTATTTGCTGTGTTGATGTCTAGTAAAGGAATATTGGCTTAAAATGAATTGTATAAGGTCTTATAATCTATAGATTAACTTGTATTTTTACATATTTTATTTTGCTTTTTTACTTCTTACATTTGCCTATTCCTGCACAATACCATGTGATGAATATAAACTCTGTTTAGAGTATTGCTTCATTCATAAATTGCATGTCCATGTTACCTTGCATGTATGGAAATGGGTTATTGAGCTATTGCAACTAAGTAGATTTATGCTTTGCCATAGTAAAGGAATGCATGTGTATGTATATGGTAGAAATAGAAGATTCAGTATTATTGTTCCCCTTTTGTTGTTGGAAGTCGGCTGATTGTTGGACTAGTTATTGAGTGTTCTAATTTGTCATTAGAGTGTGCAGTAAGGCATTGTTTGGAATTTGTATGTAAATTTGTATCTTGCCTACTCTGTAATTCTATGCAGCATATTAAATTTTCAGTAGATTTAGAGAAATATAATTCTGATTAGTGTAAATATTCACCAATTGCTACGCACACTTTCTGCAATCATTCTGTGTAACTTTTGAAGCAGATCTTGATTCAGGGTGGCCTTCTGAATAGCAGGACTTGTGACTTACTGTGTTTGAACTGAGCTTAACAAGTTAAAGATATTAAATCATTATTAGTAAAGATCTTTTTGCTGGCATGAATGTAGCATCTTCAAATTTTCTGTATATTTTGCAAGGCCAGATCACTTTCATACTGCATTTTTTCTTTGTTGAAATTACAAGCTATTTATTCCTTCAGTTATGATGCCCTATTAACCAAATGCTAATTAGTGTTACCATATAATATATAGACTCCTATATCATACCACAAGTCTAGAAAATAATAGAAAACACTTGCATCTTAACCCAATGATGATGGTGTGTCACACCCATGTGACACAACTAAATACCTGATGATGGGGTGACACACCAGTGTGACGTTCCTAATGCAATATTGCATAGGCCCGGCATAGGGGGTTGCCACTTCTTGCCGGGCCTGTTGGGATTGGGTTAAGATGCCAAACTCAGGTTGAACAAATGATGAATTGTAGCCTGTCTTGGAAGGATCATACAAAACTTTGAGTTCAATACAGTACAGTATGTGTCAAACATGTGCTAAACATATCTACTATTTTTTCTGTTCAATAACTAATGAATATCTTATTAGGATATATTAGCTAGGAAATAGTCAAGTACTAGAATATGGGCCCTTTTCCACACATGCAGGGAGATGAATTCATGGACATCGACGACTTCTTTGGTGGAAGAGGAGGCGGCGGCTTTGGCCATGATGCCTTTGGCTCTCACGACTCATTCTTTGGGGGTGGCCACTTCCAGCATGCGGACCACATGAGGCGGCATCAGCAGGCCCACAAGAAGGCCCACTTTGGAGGTGGCCAGGCGCATGCATTCCACCAACAGCAGAGGAGGTTCTCGGGCGACAGCAGTGGTGGAAGGACCTGTAGGACCGTCACGCAGAGGGTGGGAAACATGGTCACCACCTATACTACTTGTAGCTAAATTAATGTGTGATACTTGTTACCCATAGCATGAACCATAGTCATTATTCACTCATTTAAATTTGTATGTTTTCTTTCCTCCAGTGTAGATCTTTGCTTGGCTCCATGTTTAAGTAAGATTGTTCAAACTCATTCATTCTATAGTGACAGGTCATTCATAATCTGTCAAGGACAGATCTAGTCAGCTTTACATTATTTTGGGAATTCTCCCTTCTGGTTCCCCAATTTAAGGGGATATGATGCAGAAATTAGGCATTGATAGATGCATAATAGCACCCTTTATGGTTAACACAAGAATACATATCTCTATATAGTTATACCATTAGTAACCTAAAGATCCATGCATACTTCAAGAAATATGTGGCACCAAAGGAATCAATGTTCTATACTGCCCTGAACTGCTTTTTGTTATGTAGCCGATGTAATAGATATACTTTTTTCCCATTTAAATATAAGGATTTTATTTCTCAATGAAACATAAGGAATTTTAACTAGTCATACAAATACATAAGGGAAATAACATGTCATCTCTTCATTATTATTGTTACCATCAACCACTTATATGATAACCAAATTTGTATGTAGGTTTGTTGCAGTATGTTCATGTATTCAGCCAGGATTAGCTTATTGGTTGCATAAATTATTTTGACTAACACCCATTTTGTTTTTGTTTTTTTTGTGGATTCAACTGGGATACTGTGATATTGATTGGCATGATCATAGATGTGCCAGTACTTTTTTTTTCTCTGTAGCATACACAGTTCATGACATTTCATGTAATGGATTTAATGTTCCATTTTCTTTTTTCTTTTTTGTTCTAATCTCTCACACAATTATTGTTTTGTCTGTTACTTGTCTTTCTTGCTTCTTTTGTTCCTTCTTTTCTTACTTTGTCTTGTGTAGAATATTCAGCCTATGTTACATGGTCTTCCATTTTTGTGATTATTGAAAGATTTAAATTGCAGGGGATACATTGGATTGTACTTTATTTAGATTTCTATGAAAAAAGTGTGTTGTGTATATATTTATAGTATATTTTCAATGGGCAGAAATAAATAGGTTATTACCAAGAAATGGTTATGTTATATTCTAAGAGTGTACCCATGTGTCTGTGATATTTAAATGCATATTTATCCACCATGTGGAGTTGGGAAGTTGGATTTGCAATATAATCAAGTTTTTTTTATGAGAAATAAATATTTTCATAGTATGCCTAATTTCCTTCATCCTTCCTTTATAGGATTTTACAGCTCTGACGAATATTAATATGTATAAAATAGGAATTTAACTATATCAGCAAATCTGTGTGCCTGTGAACTGTGTGTTTGTGTTCGTGTTTTTACCCAGACACTGAAGTCCAACCAGGATATTACTTTATGCAGCTTGGAGTTTGGAGTGTAGAGTGTGAAGTTGACTAAATGAGCGATTCTTGACAGCAAAAATAGTAATAATTGACTCTTAACCCATTGGTCGCGGTATTAAAAAAAGGTCTGTGCAGTAGGATAGCTGAATTACATGTCTGGCATGGTGCCATCCGCGTCTATCACCGACTCTGCCTTTGCACCAAATCATGCCATCCGCTGCTAATGGGTTAAATGAGGCCAAGAGGGAAAAGGAAGTCAGAGTTTGACATATCAAGAGGATAATGGTTCAGTAAAAACTGCGTATCATTTCAGATATGTGTCTGTGTATTTTGTGTATCATGGGAACTGGACCCTGTTTTAAGTTTACACATCTCAAACATTCCAAGGCACATTTTCAGCAGAAACAACACTGGTTGTCTATTAATTGAAGAAATGAAGGTTTATATTTTCACTATATCCTCATTTTCTTTCAGATTCCCATTCATATAATTCACACACTTAGCAACCTATGATGACTTGGTATAAGTGTATCTACAGATTATGAGGCCATGTCCCCATGGGCAGGCTTTGCTAAGCACACTTGTTTGATGTGGTGTCTGAGATGGAGAACAAGGAACATTGTTTGATGTGATTTCAGATACGGAGAAACAAGGGACAAAGATTCATTATTATTACTATATAAAAAATTGAATGGCAAGAATTCTAATGAAGTAAACTCATTAAGAACCTGAGGACACATTGCTTGCAAAACTTTTGGAAGAAATTTAAATACAATTGAACAAGTTTAACAAACAATTTTGTTTCTAAGCAAACTGGATATAAAGGCTGCAATGAGTACTAAATTTTTGAATTGATAAAAAAACTAGCAAGAAAGAAGTCAAGCCTTCATGCACTTAAAAGGAAGTTGCAAGGCTAAATCATTTTCAATCACTTTCTATCTTTATTCCAAGTCCAACACAAGTGCAATAATATAATAAATACAAAAATCAACTCAATTCTTTACAAATACTTTTATACATAAATGTAGTACATCTAATGATATTTAAATCAACTCTGGAATTTTGGTACATCACAGGTATTTAAACAAGATTGAAATCCCTTTCAAGAGTAAGCAAACTGTCACTTCACATGAACATTAATGACAAAGATCCAAATAAAGAAAGAAACCTTAATGTAGCCACTTCTCTAAGCTCAAGCATGTTTGTAAGAGCTCAACTATTAGGTTGCAATAATGCTGTTCCTTTGTATCTTCTCATAATCACTGACTGTTTACTTTCTTTTTTAGCAGTACACTGAAAGGGTAACTCTCTGCAGTTCTGTACATGGTGATTTATATGCTAATTAAAGCAAGGCATTTAGACAAAAATAAGGACTGAATTGAAAAAAGTTTCAAACTACAGTCTAAAAATTGTCCCAAACACCTTGATGCAACAATAAACATTAAAAGGATAAAGCATCAAGCACCACTGAGTGCTATAACTACAATGACATCTACTTTGCTGAAACATATCAATACCACATACAAATTTTGACTTTTCTTCGGTCACAAATATGAAATTGAAATTTGTAGGCAAGATGAACAATCAATGAAACAAATGCACTCAAACAAAATATTAATCACAACTGATACGAAAAGTAAAATTTTTGATGTCACACTAAGCATATGACTACTACAATGCATCTTGAATTTTGCATGAAATCCTTTGATGACCACAATCTCACATGATGATAACATTGTGGTAAACAAACAACTCTAAATAACTATTCATATTCTTATCCTTTCTGGAATTTATAATAATAAGTCAAAATTATATGAGCTTTTATGATTTTTTTTTGTTTTCCTACTTGTATTACCCTAATACAGTTAACCATACCTTGATAGAAAGAAACGGTGACTACAAACTGGCTTAGCTTCTTGGAGAGTTCACACCCTAAGTCTAAACTAATCCTAAAATAATCTGATTGTGTCATAAAGGAATCCAAAGTTTTTTTTTTTTTTCTTCTTCAAACCAGATTCCAAGCAGCTATGAAATTTGGAATAACACCTTTCTCCTCAGTGTAAGCATGTCGTGGCATTGTGGCAACACTAGCATAGGAAAGTTTATCGAGCTGCACTATCTACTGAACACTCCATGTCAAGAGATCAGAATGTCATACCTCATAGACATGAGAACTTCATCAATTGTACCAAGTCCAGAAAAAAAACAATATTAACACTAAAATCTATTCTTATTCACTACACTTCTCCTAAGACAGATACACTTTTATATATATATATATATATATATATATATATATATATATATATATATATATATATATATATATATATTAATTGTCAAAAAGTATCTATTTAACATAGGTCTAATACTTTTTCCCTTATATATTCCATCCCATATAACATGAGTAATTACAAAATACACAGCACATTTTAAAAAGACTTGTATATAAAATATAATAAATATTTCATACATTCTATAGGAAGAGCATTAAACACCTTTATAATGAATGCCCAAAAGTGGCATAATTGTGCACTGATCTGTCATGCTAGTCAATGTATTTCTGAGCAGGAGACCATCTCATCTTACACATTAAATAAATCACAGTTAAATGTATATATATATATATAAATATCTCTTCTTGTATATATCCCTTCAAATTGTTTTACAAAATATCCTGATACAGAATCACTCCTCAGATTGCTGGGCATTCCATATTTGGTCAGATAGTGTGTGGAAGAGTTATATCTGCTTTGAACCTATGTCTAATATAAACCAAATGTTCACAACACTGGTTCCAGATGCTATAACTTCCTCTTTACCCATAGAACCACTGTTTAATATGATACATCAAAAAAATAGATTCATGGTCTATTTCATTCCATTATGTTTCGAACTTCACCGCGGTACTCCTAAAAATTTACTTTCATATTCCCAGAATTCTTTAAACACCTAAACTATCTGAAATGTTAATAACATTAGGTAAGAGGGCAATGAATCTTTGTTACTTATTCCATCAAAGCTAGACTATGAACAGAGACCCTCATAAATTCTGTAAGGCTAACTCAACTAAAAACCTTTGGATTGTATCACATCTAAGCCCACTTACTACTTCCTATTACATGACAAAAGAGCTCATTTGCTCCAACACATTTATATAACAGGGACAGAATAATCACTAAAATAAATAGAAAGAAAGAATAATGAATCATCTGTAAGCAAAAGGGAAAATAGCAATTGCCGTTTTACTTTTTTTCACATGATTCCCCATTCTGTATAGTTTTGAAATCTGTAAGAAAAACAACCACAACCAAAAAGGAAAACCCTATGGTGAAAGCAGTGAATGAAAAGATACAGAATATGCTGCCACTATTTTCCCTCACACATTACGAGGCAGCACATAAGGAGTGCTGGAGACTATATCCCCAACCTTTCCATTTTGATGAGTTGACCTGAAGTTGAATGGATGGTTACAATGGATGGAAGGAGAAGGTACATAGACATTGGACATCAACAAGATCAATCACAATCTAATGGCATCTTTACGTTGTGTTACTAGTGATACACCTCAACTATTTCTTCTTACAGATTTTCTTCATGAGGTCATCAAATATCAATTACAACAACCTCTTTATAGGAATTTATCTTTAAATTTGGTAAAACAATGAATACAAAACATTATAGAATTGTTATTAAAGCTACCACTAAAGCAACAACAATTATATGCAGTCTCCTGATCATCTCTGAAGGACAAAACAACTCCATAAAAGGTGGAATCCCATATGCACTAACTTCTAGGGTAAGAGGAAAAATGAATCAGCCTGAGGAAAATTAAAAATAAATAGAAATACTGCTTTTGTGTGAGAATACAAAGTAAGATGAGTGAAGATGAATAAGGTTTTCTTTTGGTTTTACTCAAAATCTCCTCTTTAAAAAAATAACTGAATAACAAAATTCAATGAGACAACAGTGAGAAATCAAATTAACACCCATCAAAATGCCCAAAAATGAACTGCACTTCTAAACCCCCACAACAGACTCACCATTCATGAAAGCATCAACTATTCTCCTTTACACTTTTCACACTATAAACCCTCTACCCTGACTAGCTCTCGCTGCAATGTTGATGGCGGCCAACACAGCAGGTCTGAGGCGAGGTGACACGTAAAGCTTGATCCGTGGGGGGTTGCCTGACGGGTGGTCCCCTTCTTCGGATGAGGCTGCTGATGAGTCGAGCCCAGCGTCCATACCCTCACTGCAAGTGCTTCTCACATAGTCAGCTACTCGCTCTGGACAACCACTGACCGGCTGCAAAGGCCATACAAATAACACATGAAATTAGGAGGTAATAAGAAAAATATGAGAGATTCGTGATATTAGTAAAGTGCATATCTAATACATAGCACTGTAAAAATGGAAAAAATAAATATGTCTGACCTCCATATCTGAATTTTGAGGCTTGGGCTCAGGTTGAACTTTCTCAATGTAGAAGAGCGTTGGGTCACTAGGGTGTGGACGCCATGTGACCTCAGCCAGAGGAAGGGCGTGCTGTTGAGCATCTTCTTCCACACTTAAGATGAAGAGTACCTGATATTGTCATACAAAAAATAGTGATGAGAATAGCAATTCTGAAAAGTATATATGTATAAAACAAAAAACAGTATAAAAATTCATGACACCACTCCAGTACACCATAATTCAAAGACCCTTGAGGTAAACATACCTGTGGTGTCAGTAATACAGTGACAGGAGTGTAAGTTCCTGCAGCTGTCAGATGAGTTGCATCTACAGCAGCCAACACAGCCTGGCATTCTTGGGGCAGCGCAGCAACAAACTTCCAAACCAACTTCAGTGGAGCGTTGACCTCCATGCAATGCGGCTCCACTAAAGGGGGGAAGCGAGGAACTTGCTCACGGTGCCAGCCTGCGCCCTAGAGACAAGAAAAGTTTGAAAATAATGAGTCTATTCATGTAAAAGCTAAATTTAATTAATTCCTACCTAATAATTTATAAGCCACTGAAATGTCTATTTATTTTATATGTCTATTTATTTTATTTTATTCTATTTTATTTTATGTGTGTGTGTGTGTGTGTGTGTGTGTGTGTGTGTGTGTGTGTGTGTGTGTGTGTGTGTGTGTGTGTGTGTGTGTGTGTGTGTGTGTGTGTGCGCGCGCGCATGTGCGTGTGCGTGTGTGAGTGAGAGAGAAAGAGCATCACCTGATATTCATACAATCATATTAGCACAATAGCAATGATGTCTTTATTGCAGAAACAATATTTGTAGGATAGATTTACCTGAAGCAATCCCTGGCCTGTGTGGACCAGGAGGTCAGCAGCACCTCCTATGGGCTTCGTGACTATGCCCACGAGCCCTTTGCCCACTCCTCCCACCACACTCTTGGCTGTTAACCCATCATTCATGAGAGCTTGCATAGGCTGGTGAGCAAGTCCTCCAACAGCACCTAGAGAAACCAAACAACATTATATATATATAAATACATAAATATATAAATATATAAATACATAAAAAACATTATTTATATATACATACATATATATATATATATATATATATATATATATATATATATATATATATATATATATATATATATATAATATATATATATATATATATATATATATATATATATATATATATATATATATATATATATATATATATATATATATATATATATATATAACATTATTTACAATAAGGGGCACAATATGTACACGCAAAGGGGAGCTAAGCCTATCGCAAAGCTAACGCGATCTAAGCTATAAGTATATCGATAACACTAAGGAAAACACAGACAATGAACAGTAAATCAATTAAGTCACTAAAGGCACTAGACACAGACTACCTGGAATCCTCGAGGAGGAGTCGGAGAGAGGGAGGAGGTCCTCTCGCTTGAAGGTCGAACTATTTCTGTGAGTCTAATAATGACTTATTTTGAAGCGGGATCCTGGGCCACCTCGAGGGCAGAGGGGACCTCTCTCATTGGGCAGAGAGCTGCCCAACCCGGCTGTGATTGGCCCATGCGGTAATGAGGGCAGGATTCGTGACCACGCCTTCCAAGCGTGGGCATTCAGGACTGACCTGGAATTAGGAGACGTTGTATTTGAGATTAACTAAAAATATTTCATTATTCCTTCTATATGAATTATTAATCTTTTCACATACAATTAAGACCTTGATAATATGTATATATATACATACATACATACATATATATATATATATATATATATATATATATATATATATATATATATATATATATATATATATATATATATATATATGTAATATAAATAAATAAATATATATATATATATATATATATATATGTATTCTCTTAACACATCAATATACATTTTATCAATGCTAAGCTTGAAGTAATCTATTCTCATCCCAAAAATGAACCCCCAGTAAGTAAACATTAGTAAACTTGGGTTCAAAGAGTGCTTGTCTTACCCAGTAATGATATTCCAAAAGCAGACAACCCTTGCATCAGTCCATGTGCAAGGCCAGATGGTTGGTAGCGTCGCCATGCCTCACTGCGATCAGCATGGTCTTTGTCCAATGATAAACGCTCCATATTGCGAGCCACTGAGCTGGCCAGATTTGTAAGGGAGACAACGGTTCCTAGAGAAAAAAAATGGGAGAACATATTGTAAATTAGTAAATTCCATGCTTGTCAATACCACTCTTTTACCATTTGAATCTTTTGTGTAACTGAAAAATACAGTCCACTACATGACAATGGGAGTACAAAGATCTTCATTTGTCAGAGGTTAAAACAATTATGGAAGAAAAATATACAAACCTGCAGTAAGATGTTTAACCAAGGACATAGAGCCATGTGTCACGCCAGCTATGAATGCCCAGGGACCCTGTAGGATCCCCTCATAGGGAAGCTGTACAAAGTCCTTGATTCCAGATCCAACAGTCCTGGCAAATCCTCCAGGGTTTCCTAGCAGGTCCAGAGATCCAACAACCCAGCCAGCTCTTATGAGTGCTCCAGACAAGAAGTGCATTGTGAGATTATGACCCAAGCTGTAACTAGTCGTCATAATGTCCATACGCTCAAATCCTCCAAAGCTGAGTGGTGACTGATCCAGAGCAATGTAAAGCTTGACTGAGGCATGGACACTTAGCAAAATGGAAATAGGGTCGACAATCAGGTGACTCATGTGGATGGGGTATGTCATGGCATTTGACTTGACAAGGACCTCACGGGGTAATTTCATGACAATGGGTAAGTTTTCCTCCTCTTCATTTTCGTCCTTTTCTGCAATCATGTTAGACACTTTGTGCTTGGAGGCAGGAAGAAATGAGGCAAGAATGTCCATGAGGGAGTAAAACACTGCATCTTCAGCGTAGAGTGTTATAGGCTTTAATCTCATGTGGACGGAATGTATGCACATCTTCGTCGGGGACCGTTCAAGAACCAGGGACATGGTATAGAGTGCATTATTATGAGAAATCTGGATTGCTCTCTCAATGGGGTCTAACGATGAGATTCTAGGAGCAGACTCTGGATCCTGTCTAATCAGTATCACTGGAAAGTCGTATTTGCCCACTACAAAGAGCTGATTGTCAATTTGGGCATCACCAACAAACATTATGAGCTCAACGCGCTCTTTCACTCGGTAGTCTAGTGCACGAAGCTTCTCTGACAAGTCAATTTTGGGCCTCAAACTTACTATGAAGTTATCAAGCGTGACTCTCATAATTTCTGAGATGTTCTCTTGGTCACTGACATCATCCTTCAGCACCAGCACCACCTGTGTACACATAAAGGAACAATACACAACCATGGTTGATTCAGGGTCCTTTTCTTTTGGGGGAGTGACGGGATCGAAGGAAGGCTTCTTCTCTTCCACATTACCAACTTCTCTTTGGGGTTGTTCGTTTGGAGTGGCAGGGACATCTGGGGGGCTGGCATTCTCCTCCTCAAAGACCAGGCCTTCCTTCTCCTTCACGGCCCTTCCCTTGTTTGAGGAAGTGGCCACTCGCCCCTTGGATGGCTCTGCTGCAATGCGACTCCTGATGTCTCTTGCCGAGACCTCCACTCTGCTGACTGGGTCGATGAAGACGTGGACTGTATGACCCACCTTTTCAATGCGAACCTTCACATCTCCATGGCCAGGAATGCTCACAAACTGATCATAATGCTGCTGAATATCCACTCCCTGACTCCACAAAACCTCCTCTGATTCAGCTGCAAAAATAACAATGAAGATGATATTAATGATGTTAACAATAATAAAATAATTTTAATAATGATAATAATAATATCAATGCTAAGAATAATAACATAACAAGAACATAAAAAGACACAAATATCTGTTTCAACAACAACAATGAAAGCCAATTATCCTATAGAGTCAGTGGGCTTGTAAGTCCTTCTGGATAATTCATTTAAAACTTAACATAAGCTCAGACTAATTTTATGATTGGGTTAATTCTATTGCGCAACATCACCACTGGTATAAAAGAGGGAGGGGGGTCAATGATCTATTTAAGTCATGATAATATTACACAACTTACCATTATTAAGAACATCAGGCTGTGAGAAATGAAGGCGTGGGTATGCGACATTGTTGGACACAATGTTTGGAAACCTCTGAGAGATGTAAGGGAAAGTGTAGTGGACGGCTTTGTTGGGTGGAACCGATGGCATTGCTGCAAACATGTCCAATTCCTCCTCCATGATCCCCTCTTCTTTAGTTGAACTCTGGCCTGGGGGGGAGAAGGAAAAGATTTTCTGCTTGCTATTTGCTACAATGGTATGATTGATTCCTTTTAGCAATCAATGGAGTGGTTACCTTCGATAATTTTGGTGAAAGGTTGAGGTGTAAAGGCAGAATTAGATAATATTTCAATATCTATACAAATTTATCCCATGACCCATAAGTCTCAATTCTGGAAACACAAAGAATACTATACAGCTCACCTAGTATAAGCAAAGCTTTGGTGTTGTTGTGTATTATCATCTGTGGAGTAGGATCTTCTTGGACAACCATCTTCGTTTGTCCTTGGTACTTGTGGGAAGTCACTAAGAAGGATCGATTAAGGACTGGGCTCTCATCCTTGTCTGGCAGTGTGAATGTCATCCTCTGGTCTGGGGGGTTGTCCCTCACCACTACTGGATGTGCTTGATACCCATTCTGACCAATCTGTATGCAGCAGAGTTCTTCATCTGAACTGGAGGCGCCAGGATCCTTGAGAATGTGCCACATCAGGAGGGGGACTTCCTTCAGCTCAGCAGTGCCTGGTTTTGAGGCCAAGTCCAGTGCTGGCAGTGACACTGGGAGCTGCACTTTGATGTCCCCAGCATAGACGTACATTGACCGGATGGTTAGTTCCTCTTGGGTGTTGTTGGTGATGGAATAAGTGGGAAGGAGATGCAAGATCTGTATGTTCTCCTCATAACTGGACAGTACTGTGATTAGGTATACCTTATCTTGTGTCAGAATGCGCAAGTTAGTAAAGCCTTCCCGTGGTATCCTTCCTTCAAACTTGAGGCTGTACCACCTGTCCTCTTTGGACAACTGCAGTGGTACAGTGTGAAACTGCTGATCATTATCCACAACCCCGATTGTAAAAAGTCCCTCTAACTTAGGAGGAGCAAAAACAGCACCAGGAGGCACAAACCAGCAGCTTGTTGACTCATGTTCACGCAAAGCAATTTCTATTCCAGAATGATTGATCATGAGAGCCCAAGGTCTTATATCCACCAGCAGTGTGTTGCAATGAGAGTAAATACCAGAGAATCCAACCTGTGGAGAGACATGATATCAAAAACTAATAATCATTGGGAATAAAAACTATTAACGAATGAATACAAAAGAATTTGCAATGATAAAAAATAAAAAATAAAAAAGAGAGAGAGAGAGTGAAAAAATATATATACCTGAAGGTCAATTTTAGGCTGATCAGCAAAGAGAACATCTCCCATGAAGTTTGAGGTGTCCACATACGGCCAACGCTCTTCTGGGCCATCAAATAAATTCTGAAGATACTGCGATATATCCACAGGTTCTTGAGACTGGGACAGTCGCATCTGGTATACATAAAATAAATCAATCAACACAGTGATATAAGCAGTTACCAGAGAGAATCAATACAATCTAAGGAGAGAATCAATACCAACATTACAAAAGTAATGAGCTAAATAATCAAAGTATGAATCTAACCTTCATGAAATGTTCTCAGATATCATTAACTACCATCTACACCCTTTTTATATATCTGCTGAGAAAGGTAACACACTCTTAACTTAAAAATATCCAATCATATTAAATCTAATTTACATCTACACTTCAAAACTGTTGTCTTGTAAATACAATCATTGTAAATATAAATCATTTAAATTCTAAACTTGATCTCTAGAAAAATGCTTGCACATATTTTTCCTAATTCCGTGTCACCTGAATTCCCTCTCTGTCTGATAGCACACCATCTCCCTTGCATCACTTGTGATGAAATTCTAGG
Organism: Penaeus japonicus; assembly: GCA_017312705.2. Classification (NCBI taxonomy): domain Eukaryota; kingdom Metazoa; phylum Arthropoda; class Malacostraca; order Decapoda; family Penaeidae; genus Penaeus; species Penaeus japonicus. Next base: position 223,859 of record BOPN01001504.1, read on the forward strand.
TACAGTGTGAAAAGTGCAAAAATGATGGGGAGGCTCATTTTCTTTTCTAAGAAACCTGGGGATTTAACGCATTCACGCCGGGGCTATTCTGGCTCTGAATGGTCAGAATCCCGGGGTTTTCAAATGCATAAGCTTAATGCCTCAGGATTCTTGGGCGCACTAGCTGCGAGCCTTGGCTGTCCACTCGCTCAACCCGAGCGATGGCCTTGACCAAATATATCGTTAACGATGTCTGACCCAAAAATCATGAAACATATCAGCATGTCATCCAGCGTGAATGGGTCAAACAAAACAGAGTAGTGAATCAAACAGCTACAGATAAATAAATAGAAATGTATGAGACGGACTGGCAAGTTCCTCTCATTTTTATATTTCTCTTCTTAACCCATTCACGCCAGGGCCGTTCCAGCTTTGCACGGTCGCAATACCGGGGCTCTCGAACGCATAAGCCTTACACCTTGAGATTCTCGGACGCCCAAGCCACGAGCCTGGGCTGCCAGTTCGCTCAACCCGAGCGAGCGGCTTGCCCTCATAGCTTGTCCCGGGCGTCTGACGCAAAAACCACAATACGTGTCATCACGTCAACCGGCTCCAATGGGTTAAGAACAACCGGCATAGAATGGCAGACTCAAAGTACTTGCAAAAATAGAGCAAATTGTTTGAATCCTGATGTGTACACCTGAGATCTTCAACCCTTATGATCCAAATATGACCTGGTAAAATTTTAACTATTAGGGAGCTCAGTTACTGAGGTCTTTCGGTTTTTATCTTGAGCCATAAATTGTTTTATTTTGTAAATATTAAGTCTAGTAGCTGTAGAAAATTGTAAACATAACAGAGAAAAAGTAGAGCAATAAGTATGATAGACATGCTGGTGCTTGGATCCCAAAGTTTCTACTATGTCTTTTGTGTACAAATTGTGGTAACATAGCAGTAATACGTGATGATTTGGGATGATAAAGGTAAAATGAGTTAGAAATTGGAGGAAAATGTATCATTGTGTTAGGTGCTTCTGTTATCATATCACAGCAGTCTCTAAATAACAACCTGGGGTAAAAAACACCTAAAAAAGTGACTCAGCACCCACCTGGTCTGCCATGGCTCTTGAAAGGGGAATGGGTGGACTTGAGACCTCTAACTCTGGGTTTAGCTGGAATGTTAGCTGATGTGTGATGCCACCATCGCACTGTAATGTATGTGTTTTTCCTCTCCCCTTCACAACAACCTGCAAGAACATGTGATATATAATTTAATAATAACAATAATAATAATAATAATAATAATAATAATAATAATAATAAAAAAAAAAAAAAAAAAAAAAAACTAACTAACTAACACATACCATGTTATGAGTCTTATGGTGTTCATGCCTCAGTTTCCCAGGATTTTTCATATATTACTCTTTTTTAGTAACACCCATTCCTATAACTAAAACAATGAATATGGATAATTCCTGTCCTTTACCTGATGCGAGGTGTGATTACTCGGAGTGTTGACATGGAGGATCAGAGGCCGAGGAAGATGGGACCTGACCATGTACTGGGGGCTAAACACTACCAGGAGTCTCCACACAGACCCTACTCTCTGCCTCAATACACGACACCATGATATGAGGCTCTCTCCCTTTATCTTCAGGGGAATCTTTACCAGGAGGGAGTCCTTCGTCCGCTCGTATGACAGAGGGATCTCCCCTGACCAAATGGTCTGATTTCCCATTAGTCGGACCCGTATGCCATGGGCCTCGCCAATGTAGGATGGGGCTACAAACTTGCTTTGCAGCATATGGGTGGCTGCATGTTTGGGTGAATCCTTCTCCTTGCCTGGCTCAATGATTCTGAATTCTAAATGTTCGTTGAGGCAGTTGGCTATGGAGAGTAGTCCTGAGAACGTGATAAGCTTCTGGGTTGGTGACAAGTTCTCCAGGCCTACCAGGAAGTGAATGTGGTAATTCTCATGGTGAATTGTGCGTACCTGGAGGGATAAAAGCCATCTGTTATATACCTACTAATAATGTATAATAATGTTGCTATTTTTCAATGAATATTACCAAGTTATAACAGTTTGTATATGTTCAGAATTGCAAGGAGAATAAACATTCACCTTCTTCATAACTAATATTGCACTAACCTGATATCCTTCTGTGTCTAGCATGAATGGATCACACCATTTCCACTTTCCTCCCTCCACACATACATGAAGTAATGGTGGATATTTGTGACTCCTCCAAGAATAAAGATGAATTCCTCTGGAGCCAAGGAGTATGTTCTCATCTGTCCCAACTTGGCCAAACCTAATTGTCTCAAGTGTGTCATTGCATATCAGGTAATTGGTCATGAATATCACTGGGGATTTCTTGAGTAGGGCCAAATTTGGTCCGCATGCTACATCTGACACTGTGCCTGACACCTGCAGCCAGCTCTCATAGGCGACATTCAATGTATGGATAATGGACTGGTTTATGTGGATGAACATTGGCTTAACTGTGATTATGGAGTCAATGCAGTTAGGTTTGTCTGGTCCCTCAGCATCTTGGGTAACAACACTTGCTTCAATAAATGTTGGTTCTAAAAGACAGCTACTGGTTAAAAAGCTGTAGCTAAGCACATCAGTTCGAACAGATCCTCCAAACTGTACATGAGCAGCTGAGGCCCAGGAGTATGTGCGCATAAATGCATTCTCTAAGGTAATGGTAAGGAAAGGCTGTTCTTCAGGAGCCAACCTATCTAAAGTGAAGAATCTAAGCTCTTTGGGTAGTTTGTTTCCAGTCAGGGCAAGATGATTGTAGAGAGTAACCTGTGCCTGCCCAACTGACACCACCACTTGAGTTCTGGGCAAAAGGTCTACAGAAAACATAGAGTCTACTCTCATGCATGCTGCCAAGGCGCCAGGGGATACTATGATCTTCCCATCATGTGAGTCACTATCTTCTTCCCTGAAGTCTATGCATACCCTCCACATTGATGACACTGCAATGTGCTGCTTTTCATAGAAACTTGGCAGGTCTAGCTGGCAGAACTTAGACTCTGACAACTGGAATTGGCGATAGGTTATGAAAGTGTCACGCAGAGAATCAAAATACTGAAGGGCACACAAGACTTGATCTTTGTCTTGGGCATCTGCCATGGTGCTGAACTCAGAAGCAGCAACAAAGGGAACGGGATAAATATCCACTCTGGTCAGCGTACGAGGTTCTGGGTAGCACCAGACCATGGTCCCTGCCATCTTGTCAAAAACAACCTGGTATGGCTTAGGATCCTCAAGTGCCAGGCTCACGTACTGGAAGATACCAGCACGTAGATCATCCTGGTATAGAATATCATGTGGGTGTTCCTCCTTCTTGGGTGGCTGGATCTGCTTCTCTTCTTTTATCTCTTCACCATCACTATTCATGAAAGTTGAAATGTGTTGCCATAGGTCCATGAAACAGAACAGATGTTCTGGGCCTAAGTCCACCATTATGGTTTCTGTATCAATTCTAATTTCTATGTATGGCTGGGTGCTCCACTGCAGCCATAGGAGCTTTAGTTCTCCAGATACTGTCCATGGCTTAAGGAAAGTTTGAAGCTTTTGAGAATGGTAGATAGACTTCACATGCAAATCAAGGACATCTGCATTTATGGTGATTTCTGAGATGATGTCCAGTCTCGCATCCTGGGGCTGAGATGCTCTCTTTCGGGTGGTAGAAGTACAGAACTTTATCCCAGAAACGCTGCAATGTAGCTCTGTCTTGGCTTTGTGCGGTTTCATCACTTCACAGTTGACCACAACCTGGTTGGTCACAACAGATATGCTGTCAAAGTTGGATAGGGCCTGACGCAAAATCTCTGGAGAAGAAGCTTCTTGGGATTCCAATGAACTGTCTGGTTTTGGAACTGGCTTTGCATCAGGTGAGGAGTTCACTCCCAGGACTGGAATGACTTTGGACAAGCTGTTCATCACGTGGATCACCTGCTGCCAGCGACTCTCACTCAGGTAGAGGCGGACTGGCCGGCCAACTTCTATATTTATGGACGCTGAAATATTTACAAAAGAGGAAAATCAGTTTTACTTGTAGTTTATGGAACTACAAATGTCTTCAGTAATATTCTGGCTCTGGATTTTTAATTTTCTTGTCTATTTGTAAAGCATAATACTAAACGTGATGTTACGACACTTAAAATGTCTAGATAACTGAAAAAAAGAAGAAAAAAAAAAAATCTTCAAATAATATCATAATCTATGAAAATGTAATAATTTTGTCTCTCTTCAAAGCCTCTACACTAACAGAGACACTCAATTGCTCACCAGGCTTGTGCAGGAAATCTGTCGCAGAAATAACTAAGAGTGCAGGAGGAATGCCTGTTTTGAGATGAGGGTCTCCAGGCCGCGTCTCAAGCCAAGATGTTGTATAGTCTTCTGCACTTGGTAGCTGTTTTGCTTCAGTGGCTGCAAGGCAATTTCAGAATAGAAACACAACTATTGTCTTAAGATAGATTAAATTCTATTTAATTGTAAATCATCTTACAATATAAAGTTTGAAAATTTGCTGTTTACAGATTTATCTAGCTATAGCATGATCACTAATCAAATATGTTCAAGATAACAAAAGAAAATTGAATCACAGCAAATAATAATGAATAAATCCACATATCCCATATCCATACCTTTCACGGAAAACCCTTTAGGAACGCTTCTTAGTATGAAGTTAAAGCAAGATATGTCTAACTTTTGCTTGAGTGGCTGGCAAGACAAGAAGGCATGAGGCTGGGACACGACTACATAGAGAAGGGGCCGAATGCGTGGCTGAGTGAGACTCACCCCTCCCCCCTCACACACTGACCCTTCCTCTGAACCCTCATACCTGGAATTCATAGAGAAAACATTATATGCAAATGCAATCCAATTCTACATTTATGTTATTTTATCTATTTCTCTATCTCTATCTTTATCATTCCTTTCGTAATCTATCTACTGTTTATGTTAGTTTGTTTGTTTGTTTGTGTGTGATATTAATGGAAAAGTGTGAGTGTGGTTTCCTTTCTGAGTATTAACCCATTAAGAGCGGATGGCATGATTTGCTGCCAAGGCAGAGTTGGTCATAGACACGGATGGCACCATGACAGACAATGTAAACCCCCATCCTACTGTATACATATTTTATTAAAACCATGACCAATGGGTTAAAATTCAAATGAATGCCAAAACTCAATACAAAAACTAAATTTGTAAGTTTAATTATGCCATTGGCATGTATGAGTGTTGGTGCAATATGTGTTCATGTAAATCACCCATTATCACAATAATTTCAAGGACTCACCCATCTTCCACCTCCTTCTCCGAGGGCGTTTCCACTCCAGCGTCCCGAGGCAACGTTCTCTGGCGGTTCTGTGGCAACCTCTTGGGTGAGGGCTCTGACTCTGTTGATGCGGCTTCAGCTACTAGCTCACGCTCCCTCTTCTTGGCTCTCTGCTCCAGCTTACTGCGCTGCCAACCCTGACAGGATAAAAATAGAGAGTTCCATTCATTCTTGTCTCTTAAATTTTCTTCAGCCATTAAATAGACAGGATGAATGTTATCATTGTCATTAATCTAACTGTTATTGTTAATAACATTATATCTATTATAAAATTATAATTGACATCATTATAAAAATTCATCATCCTCTTTCTTCTCCATAATACAAAGCATTCTTATCAACTTTAATATAAGTTACTTATTTCATCAGTAATACAAGTAGTTGATATTACATATCAATGGAGGTTTCAAGGGTGCCACCTCACCTTCACACTTAATTTCTGTCCTTCTTCTAGGATTCCTCTGTCAAAGATGCTGGCCGTTATCTTCCCCCCAGTGACCAGCAGCTCCAAAGGCACAAAGGACCAAGAGCCACTGCTTCCCGTGGACTTCTGGCTGGCCATTCCTTTTGAGAGTTCAACTGATGAGATGTCACAGTCCACTCCACTGTCCTGAATGTCTAGTGGCAACTGTGAGGCCTGGCCTTGTCTGCCACTAGCTACCATCTGGATTACCAATCTGTAAGGATATTGGTATAAAGACTTGTGGTCATCCTAAGACATCTCTTCAGACAGTGCATTTTCTAATTATGAAGTGCTGGCTTGCTGCTTGCAAACATATTTTACTCACACAGCAAAAATCTGAACTAACATTTTCATTTACCTATTTTGGTAAAAGAAAAAAATCTGAACCATTACATGGACTACCTATAACATGACAGAACAAAGAGGTATAAGAGTAAAAGGAATATAATGGCAAACTTTTAAAGGAAACAAGACAAAAGAAAAAAAGTCATGTAGTAGGTCTAAGACCCAGATTTCCCATCAATGAGCTTTAAATTTTTTTATCAACTCCTCAATTCTTTCTGGATCATCATATACTACATAGGATACTCTAGAATCATGCATGGTCGTTTGTGTATCTCACCTTGTGGTGTCCTCAACAATATCCTGAAGGAGACAGATCTGTGGCAGACTTATATGGAGGTCGATGTCTGAAGTGGCATTTATTTCCAGTGAATGGCCTGCCACCAGAGTTGGAGTTGAAGTACTATCCTCTCCTTCAGCCCCTCGATAAACGATGGCTGGAGCTGCTATAATTCTGCTGTCAAACCTGTAAAGAAAACTGATAAATTACTCTAACTGCTTGCATTTATGATAACCTTAGCAAATGTGAAGTCCTTTTTTTCAAGGAGAATTCAGCATAAGTAAAGTTACTGAACATCCCTCTGAGAGTTGCTTGCCTTGCAATGAATGGATGGAGAATAATGTCTGTGTCTCTGTTATCCTGCGTTGGGTCATAATTGTTCCATTCTAGAGCTGGATTCTCGCCCATAACACGCAACCGTTCACCCGAAGAACTTCTGGGTCGTCCTCCCTTCACACTCACCAGGTCATACCAAGATCCTAATTGGGAAAAAAAGAAATATGATGCTGTTTATATAATCCTCTAATACATCATCAAACTCACATAGAATAAGCAAGAGAACAACTAAAGCAAATGGAGATGGAGAAAGACTGACTGACCAATATTGTCACTATGAAAAGAGAATGAATTGATGCAGTTACACTTCCAAAAGATAACCTGAGAATCATCTTCCTAGCAATAGTTAAAATATATTATAAACTTCCAACTCACCTGTGCTGACACTAAACCCAACGAGGTCAATCTGGTACTGCCGATCCTCCACGTCTGATCCCGGAACACCCAGTATTCTAGCTCTCTCCGCCATGTGGAAGATATCAGGCCTTATCATGATCCGTGACAGAGGGTTGTCCACTTGAGGGGTGATCACGGTGGAGTCAAGCTGCACTAGGAACATGTTGTGAACTGAGGAATCCTCACTGGAGGTGTCACGCGCAGGAAGAAAGAGACGAATGCTTTCTGTGTGGAGGTAGATCAATGGCAGTGTGTGGTTGTTCAGGTTCATACCCAGTGGTTCTTTGGAGATGGTTCTACCTTTCTGAATGAGCTGCTTGGGAACCTGCAGCTGCAGCCAAGGATCATACACTGAAGCAAAAATATGCAAGGATGCAGGGAAACAGACGCAGTCAAATGGTTGAACACGTATGTCTACTTCACTTAAGTAGTGATCTGCATTTCTGTCACTTGGTAGTGCCCTGAAAAATTAAACAAGTTATACTCAATATAACTTACTTAAAAAAAAAACAGGTAATATCCAAATTTACTGTTTAACAAATATCTCACTTGAACAACATATTCATATCAGGCAATATATCAAAATAAATCATTCATCACAACTTGCATTCAGCTACTTGAATTTCATGCCATACCTATCTTCATTTAAGTGCTTCTTGATCAGTGAGTTCCAACATGACTGAATATTCTTGCACAGGGCTGTTGTGACAGTGAGTGAAACAAATCCATGTTGTTTAGGCTGCTCTGCTGGTATGTTGTTGGGCCTACCACAATGATAGTGTGGGTCTACAGTGCCATTTCGAGGGTTGATAACCTTGAGGTCATGAGTCAGCTGGTCCCCACAGGTCATGACAACACCTTCATGCTCACCAGCCACCCATGAGTTATTCCTAAGATAAATAAGTAATTTTTTGCATTTAAAAAATAATTTAGTTTAATATATAATGTTCATTACATTCTGCGCTAAATGTACAACACAAACCATTCTACACAAATCTAATTTCAAAAGGCAACAAAATCTTTATCAAGGATAACTTTAACTAATCTATTGTTCATATGCTAAAACATGTAAATGATACCCACCTTCTCGTGAAGTGGAGAATACTGACAGATGTAACTTTGACCTTAGCCTTAGAATACACTTTATGAAGATCCAAGGCTGTTGTCAGGTCCTCTAGCTCAGCCCTAAGCTTCCTCTGCTCAGGTCCGCTGTTGGCGTAAAGTGAGGCTGACACTCTTGCCACCGTCCACTGCACCCACACAGTGACAATGGGCCCTGTGTTCGTTTGCACCTCGGCTTCACTCACCACTTGAACTGGCAAATCAGAAGTATGAGATGTATGGTTCAGATAATCTATGTGTGGGTCAAGATACAAATATAACATCCTAAACTGGGAATTGTGAAGTTAACAGCAAGTCTTGAATATGGGAAATGTAAAAAGCAAGAATAAAAAAATAAATGGTGATAACAATAAATGAAAGAGAATGGAGAATTCTACAAAGAAAAGGAAAAAAAAGACCCTTTCACACCTCTCTCTTCCTCAACCTCATCCACCTCAGTCACCATCAGTGTGTTGGGGTCAGAGTTGCTATGATGCAACTGCTTTGGTGGACTCTGCTGTGTAACGTGAGACTGCTGTGTGGATGTCTGCTGTACAGCCGAAGTTGGCGTTGACTGCTGGTGAGGTGGGTGCGTGGTGGGCACCGAGGAGGCTTCCATCACAGGAGGCGGAGGAGCTGGTGTGGATGACGTGGAGGAAGTCTGGGGAATGATGTAACAAATCAGCAATCTCATAATGGTTTGGAGAGTATTCTGTGATTTATAAGACAGAAACTCTTACCTATTATGATTTATATTAAGTGGAAGTGGAATATGTAGAATAAGAATTAAATGTATGAAATGAAAGACAAGGAAGAAGTATCTACAGTAATTTCTAGCCCTCATAATAATCTAAAACCAATACTGCCTGAAAAAATACTCCTTATCTTTTATCACAGATAGTGAAATATGGTATACTTTGGAGTATGATATAAAGGTCTCAAAAATCTGCATTCTCTACATCAAAGGTAAACATTTTTGGCCATTCTTGGTACACTGCCCTTTGTTAATTAGCATGATCAAACACTAATGGGTTTAATTAGGTTACAGAAAAACAGTTATTAGGGCATAAGACATTAGAATGCTGCTATAAGGGGCACCTATATTTGCCATTGTGCTAACAAGAGCACAATGAAATTATATCGGCTTGTAAATTTAAAGTAACTAAGAGCACAAAATATACAAGCACCTAACACAAATTTAGAATATTAGGGAAAACCAAGATGATTAATATGTGAGGCTCACTGGCACCAACTGTCAAACACACTTAACGTCCAGCACTAACTCTAGTACATAGTATCTCTAGGGCAAATATCAAAAAGGCAATGGGTGCTACCTTATATCAATCCTACAAAGCAGTCACTTCTTGATAAATATAAAAGATATCATATAGAATACCCTGTCAAAGCCAAAGACAATATTGCTACAATATGAAATTTCAACAAGATATCAGACAATAGATAGAGGAACTTGTTTGTTTGTTTGTATGATTGACCTGTTTGACAAATAGGGAAAAAAGTGGAATATATCTTTTTCCTGAATAGAATATTGAAAATTGGAATAAGTCTTATACAACTAAAACTAGTAAAATATTCTCTTTGCTTCTATATATGTTCTGGCATTTCCTAATAATGTTTCAACATCAGTATTTTCACGAAAGCATTCCAATCACAGATAAAGAAAACCCACCTCTTCCTGCAATGTATCCATGAAGAGTGAGGCAAGACTGAGCAAGTTCTCTACAATTGTGACATGCCCTACAACCTGGCAGCGGCTACCATAGAAATCCAAGGGGGACATGTCAGTGTGTATGACGAGGCCAAGCTGGTTGAGAGATGGACCCTGGGAAGTGGAAATAAAGTAGTAATGTTAAGAATTTATATATTTTTGTTTTTCCTTTCTATGGTGCATTCTTTGTATCTAAAGTTACCATTCTATAAAAATGAAAAACTAATTCTATTCTCACATACTTACCTGATACACAGTTGAAATTGCAAGTGTAGCAGTTGTGTTAACAGGTTTCAGAACTTGCAGCTTCACATGTTGGCCAGATCCTTGAAGGCTGTACACACTGAAGCCAGCAAGACTCAGAGACCAAGGCAACTTGTCTCGCCCTTTGGAGGAGTGAAGGAAAAGAAAATATAAACATCTTGTTCATTATGCTTTACTCTTTGAAGTTTAATGCTACTGTAAACTGGTAACTTTCAAGCAAGAAACTACAAACATCTGACATGTAAATTTGTTTTATTGACAAAACAATATCAAATGAAATATATAATCCCAAATAACTGCTCTAAATTTCTTACCTGTTGCCCATATTTCTGATGGTAGTATGACAGGTACATCATGTACATTGTGCAAGAGACTTTGCTTCTGTGCAGCATTGTGAAGGACCAAGTGAGGTAGGCAGAGCACCATAGTATCTCCGAGCATTCCTCTCTCACTACGGGTCAAATATGTGCGATGGACAGCATTGACTAGACCAGACTCTGATGCAATATTCAGAGGAGAAGAGGATAGAAATAATGTTGCTGTGTCCAAATCTACATGAATGAGGAGCCTACTGAGGATTGGGTACCACTCCACAAACTTCTCCTTCCATGATTTCTGAACATTTTCAACCTGAGATTCCTGTGGCACAAAGAGCTTGCTTCCTGTTTTGGCCTCAGAGAGTGTTGCATTGGAGGACTCTACCTTGGTGGCCTCTGATTCTGATTCTGAGGGCTTCCTTTGTGGTTTCACAATCTCTCGCACTTCTGAGATTTTCTTTAGGAACACCATCTCCATCAGAACATCAGACTCAATCTTCCTGGGGGAGTATTTCAGCCACTGGATCAGAAGGGGATCAAACAGAAAGGCTACCTTCTTCATGCCCACTGTTAGAATGCTTGGTACACTCTCATTACAGTTGTCCTTGGGAAATTGGAGGGCAACTTTCAGTAATTTATCGGTTACTGATACAGTCTCCGGTAACAAGACCTCCAGGCCTGTCTTATCTTCAGGGCCCGAGAGAAGAAGACACAAGAAGTCCCCTTGAACCTTCTTCAAGCCCATGTTGATTCCCCCTACAGTTCCCATGAAGCCACATAAGGATGGGGTGTCACATGACTTAGCTTCAATGTGATGGACCTTCACAGTAAGAACATGCATTTCTGAAAATGTGGTAAAAGATATTTGATCTATCTGGTACTGTAAATGGATGGAAAAAAATGATAATACAACCTATGAAGACATAACTTATTCTAAAATTACTTTTAAATGTTTCATGCAATTGAATATGGTCTTCAAGTAAAAATAATGTCATAACCCTCTTGCTTGTTGGAAAAGATGGGAGCATGTTAACCCTCTCTGGACGGGTGGTACAGTACTGTACCGCTCATTCAAAAGCCCAGTGGCCGGGCGGCACAGTATTGTGCCAGCCATTTAATTGATTTAGGCCTAATAATTCGAAAGCCCCGGCATTGTGACATTCAAGGCTAGAATGCCCCCGTCGTGAATGGGTTAAGAGGGTTTTTAGACTGCATTATTTAAAAATGAAGACATGAGGTTGGCTTATTTTGACAATTTTCTGTTTATTCACATTTTCCACAGAACTAATTTGGTAATTGGTAAGATTGATATCAAACTCAAATAATTTTTTATAATAATATCATATAGAATTTCTGTAAATGTTTGAGTAAAGTAAAATCAACATAGTATATATGATCATAAACAGTCTGATGATGATGGTAACACATGCTGCTGTTAATAATGATAATACTAAGTAAAATTTTCAAAATCATAATTCTTTCCACTGTCACCACCATCCACATCCTTCAGTAACTTACTCTTTGTTGCAAGCGCATCTTCCACCAGAGAGTCCTGATGAAGAACCTCTGGTTGTGGATCAACATCATACCACGACATAAGTAGACGATACAACAGCATTAACTGGGGTGCACTGCTCTCCACACACAAGGAATCTTGAATGGAGAATGTAACTTTAAGAGGGTGGAAGAACACTGGCATGCTGTACTCCATATATTCCACTGATCTATCTAATACTATCCCTCACTGTTGCAATATCAAAGATTAATAATATGGACCATTAGAAACATAAAATATTCTATCAGCAGTGTAAACAAATTACTAAATTCTCTTTAAATAAATAACAGAATCTCTTTAAATAAATAACTGAATCTATTTATACAAAAGCAAAAATGCTATGAAATAACCATACTAGAAACTTTTATCAAACTCTCCATCAAAATACCTGCTTGAAAGAAGTATTCGTCCCTGGGTTGATGTGGGGAGGACCAGTAGGAGGGCAGAAGGAGGCTCTTGCAGTAGAGGGATGGCGAGAAACCCTGAAGCAGAGGAACCACACTGGTCTGGTACTGCACGCCAAGGCAGAGATTGTGGGCCTGGGAAGTAAAGCTGATTGGTCAGACATTCCCATCTCAAACCATTAATTCAGTGAAGATGCTCATTTGCATTATTCACAGCAAGATGTAAACTACTGTAATATGCTATAAGATTAGATTGGCACTACAAAAGTTCTCAGGGTTTTCAATTTTGGTATTTCTATAACTCTTGAATAAATAGTAAACAAACTCCTAAATTCGACTTTGTTTATAAACTACACATGCCTCACCTAGAATCCCTTTCTCCATATTGCTATAAAATCCTACAACTGAGTGATCCCAACCCAAAATAGAACCAGCTTCAAAAATGCTTACAGTGAATGACAGATGAGAGTGGCAGTTGTGCAGCATGGTTGGAGAGGGAGGTCTTAGCATACAGGCTGCTGATACCAGTCTCTTTGGGTACATGGGTTTTGTCCATTCTATATCCAACCGGGACAACTTTACCCTTAGACTGGGAACAGGCAGCACTCGAGCCATGCAAAGCTCTGCACTCGCTTTCTGGTTTTTCTGTGGAGGATGAAAGGAGATCAAATGATTCAAATAATATAAATATTTGCCTTCAAGCTTTGTATTAATTACAAGAGAAAGTTACATATGGCTGAGTAAAACCATTTCAATTAACTCTGGAGCAGGCACTATCCTTAATCTAATCATTCAGGGATAACGTTTCCTATGTCTGTATCAGGAAATCCATATGCATGTATTTCACTGCATGAAAATATGTCCATGTTAATCATTAATTTTATCTACACGTACAGACCACATTCCCACCTTTCTACGTTTTGCATTTAATATAGTTTTCATGTTGATCTGCACATGCTGAGCTGCGTGTAGCACTAGAGTTGGCTCCATTATGGTCACAACATAAGAGCGAATGGGTGTGTTGGCCTCGAGCGCCGCCACCTCTTCCTCTGAGGGACCCTTGAGGTCAGACGGAGGCTCATCTGCTGCGAGAAGTTTTAGCTTTAGGGAGATGTTAGTGGAGGTACTCAGGCTGAGAGAGCAAGAGACAATAACTAGCCATACTGTGCTTAGCAAAATCAGGAGTGCAGAAGCAGGACAAAGGAATAATATTGCAGTAACCAACATTTTCTGGTGGGATCAATCAACTAGTATAGATTATGATAATGAAAAGGGTAGAAAAAATATTATACACATGAATTTATAGAAGATGAAACTCATCTTCTAAGGAACAGATGCTATATATATTTGTTTTTTAAGACATATCAACATCAATGATTTTGTCACTGGATAATGACAAAAAGAGGCGCACTAAATGAAATCCCAATAACAAAATGTTATAAGCATAACTTATAACATGACTAATTGGATAAAGAAAACATTCTTTTCCAATAAATTAATGGATCTAAGAACAGTACTGAAAGCAAGTGTCACAAGCCACAAATTTTGCATAGTAATTTCATAAGTCCAGTGCCTTGCTTGATGAACATGCATGTGAAATGTCATATGAAAAGCACAGTCATAATAAGAAAAGCACATAATAATAATAATAATAATAACAATGATAAAGATAATAATAATAACAAAAAGGATAAATTTATTTCAAAAGTCCCACCCTACTGCTGAGCAACTTCTCCACAATGACACACAGACAACACAAAAAACAAAAAACAAAAAAACAAAATGCAGGAGGAGCCCACAAAGAAGAAGCAAAAACGCTTGGCACTCCCTCTCTCTTTGTAAGACTTACAAGTTTTAGTCATTGGCACAATTTTCCCTTTCACTTGCATCAGTTCAGTAATCATATCTAAGTTTTGAACACTGGATTTTTGTGACTCTATGTCTTTGTCCAGGCGAGTGCTGTCAACCTTTAACGTTGTGAATGGGTTCCTCAGCCCTTGGAGCACCTCTGAAAATGTAAGTTTTTCAATAATGAATATCAAAAGGAAGTAATGAAGCTTGGCCTGCGACTTGATTTTAGTGAAGGAAAAGAAAACAGATTGAGAGAGAAGGATGCACTTGTTAATTTCTTACCCCAGGGATTTAGCCTGTGAATCTATATGTATTAGTGAAGAGATATAAAAAAGAAAAAAAGAAAGAGAAAGATATATGGGCTGATTTCTTATGCCAGGGATGTTTAAAATATTGGACAAAGAAAAGAAAGAAAAAGAAGAAAAGGAAGAAGAGAAAGGAGAAGAAAAAAAAGCTGTGACAAAAAAAAAAAAATTCATATACTAGTATAAAAATAAAAAGGAAAAGTCCCTTTTCAGAACCACTCTGCACTTGAATTTCTGTAATGCAAAGTAAATTTCTAGCATCTTCATTTGTCAGAGGATATGATAACAACCCTTATGCCTCAATAAAAATAACAGCAAAACCAAAAGCCAAAATTATATGTAGTAAATACTAAGTTCAAAGTTTAAATGAGATATAATAACTTGCAATGTAATGTAATTAATGCTGAATGATTATCATTTGGCAAAATTACATATATCTCTGATGAAAAGACTAACAAAATACCTCAATTATATCTCTTACTGAGTGTCCTTTTTACCTTTATATACAAATATGAACAAATCTCTAAGGATTTACTAGTCTTGAATAGTTATTGCACTTCAATCCAAGAGTGGTCATTTTTCTCTGATATGGATTGCAGACAGCTAATAATTGTAAAGTTTCTTAATTATATCCAAAAGAGGGGTTAAAGTTTAAATGAGGAATCATTATTTTAGGACTAGGGAGAGAGGATATATATAAATATAAATATAAATAAATATATATATATATATATATATATACATATCAAAAAAAAAATATATATATATATTTTTTTTCTTAAGACTTTGAAACCTGTCACCTCTTCAATGGTAAGACTATTAAACCTTTTCACCAAAGTTCTGATACATCAAGCTGGAGTTATTAACCTGTTGCCAAAGGGGTGGTTTTGGCTCCAGTTGGTCTATACACTGGGGTATTTCAAGCATGTAAGCCCAATGTCTCAGGCCATTTGCCTGCTCTGGCCGCTTGTCAGACGTACAAAAAGCCATGACAAAATATCTCATCCCCGGTGGCAAAAATTGCCACCACTTGACATGATATCTTGTCACCTGGTATTAACCCTTTGATGACGGTGCGTCACACCCATGTGACACGGCTAAATGCCCGATGACGGGGCAACACACCAGCATGACGTTCCCGATGCAATATTGCATAGGCCCGGCGTAAGGGGTTTCCACTTATCGCCGGACCCGTCGGGATTGGGTTAACAGGTTAAATGACAGGACAGAATCTTTCAAAACCTCTTTAAATACTAACTTTTGTAACACCTAATGATCATAACGGAGAAACAATGATAAATATCTTTCCTGAAAAGATACAGCCAATATAAAGATAACATCTAGAACCATTACACTACCGTCACTTTTATCCAAGTGTAATTAAAAAAACCTGAGCCAAAATAACAACAAAGGAAATACTAATGACAACAAAGCTTCTACAATTACTAACTTCTTGCCACCAAAACAAAATTTCTCTCACATATCATGCATATCAGCCATGCTAGAGTAATAGGAGATCAAATATCAAAACATGACTAATGCACATAGCCTAAAGATATTAGCAATGTCCTCTCTTTCTACCTCTAGCGTAAACTCGGCCCAAGAAACTCTTCGTTGTCTTTATTTGGGGCAAGGGCTTCATGTGGACCCTAAACCAAGGGATATAGCCCACAGCTGGACCTGGAAAGAGCAAGTTCTGTCCAGTCTCTAGATGCTGCTTTGGACCCTACAAAGGCCATCTCGGATTCACTCTTTTCAGACTTTGGATCTCAAGTTGAAAGACCTGCGTTAGTTAGGGCTGTAGACAGAGTTGTGATAAAGGGGGAGGGAAATGTTAGAAATGTTTGGCCATTTTTATGGTCTTTCATAGGATGTGTAAAGAACACTTTGTAGTGTAGTTTGCTATACTATATAGTCATCAAAGCTATTTTTTTCCATATCCCTTTATGAGTATACAGAAAATGAAAAGCACTGTTAGTTTTGTTAAAGAAACAGAGTATCATTCACACTTTTCAAGATTCAATTAATATTAAAATAAATAAAGTGAATTCTTTCTAGGTTCACTTTACATGCCACTAAGCAACTATAAAGCAGAGCATCAAATAACATACATATAATCCCTGCACAAACATTTTGCCCCAAACTGTCTGGATCACGGAGTGTAGTTCCAATTAATAACTTGTAACCCCATTACAGACAAAGAAACTGGGAAAATAGAGGCTTTGTATCTCATATTCTTGAAAATAACTTTCACCATCTCATATGTCAGCACCAAAGTAATCACATATATATAAATGCCATACTGAAGAAGTATAGGTCCTACATCTAAAATGTCATAATAACAAATATCGTAATTTTGTTCCATAAATCATCTACCATGGGTAGATAACTGCCACAAACCATATATGACAACTAAAAGCCAAAGTAGTGTGGTTTTAAAAAAGAATCTACCAATTAATGCTTCATCTGCACTTCAGTCATTTATCTCTAAAGAAATTCATGAAATACTCTTAATCATACAGGAATGAGCCACCAGCAACATTAGAATTTCCTTGCTTCATTTGCAATACAAAGAAAATATTCTGCCTTACTTTTTTTCTTTCACAAAAGCAAGTAAAAATGATTTTCATCAGGTTCACACAGGCTACATGCTACACTATCTACCTGTGTGTCACACCACTCTAATCATGCTTATTATCAATCTTTGCTAATGCACGCAAATACCTAGTACTTTTGTATAATGTGGCACTTCTAATCAATATAGAAAAAAATATGACTGCAAAAGAATAATTCTACAGTGTGAAATATGTAACTGACATTTCACTCTCAAATCTTCTATGCCTCTTGCTTCATAGAATTATTAATTCTCATTCAGAACTTTTTCTGCCTTTGTCTCAAAGAATCTTAAAGAACTCTAAAACATTCTAAAGCAATGAGAAAAGCACAACTCACTATTGGGTGGGCTTGTGTAAGGTGGGTAGTCGTGCTGGTTGAGGGCATGGGACACTGCCTGAAGTCTGTGGTGGAATCCTGAAGAGGCATTCACCTCCGAGGCACCGAAGGCAATGCGACATAT
This sequence comes from Penaeus japonicus, assembly GCA_017312705.2. Taxonomy (NCBI): domain Eukaryota; kingdom Metazoa; phylum Arthropoda; class Malacostraca; order Decapoda; family Penaeidae; genus Penaeus; species Penaeus japonicus. The sequence continues at coordinate 241,610 of BOPN01001504.1, forward strand.
GGCCCGTTCGCTTAAGTTGCTGAAAGGGGAGGATTGGATATTGTGGGTTCCTTGTAAATATATTATGCATGCATGAATGAGTGGATATTCACAGTCTATGAATATTTCAAATATAATCTCTGTCTATGAATTCTTCCATGTCTCAGAAAATGTGATTTTCTTGAGGGAGAACAACAGCTACAACTATCACCAAGATCTCAATAGCATCTCCTGTCTATGCATACATACATACATACACACACACACACATGCACACACACACACACACACACACACACAACTAGTTTTTCCTTAATCTTCAGACTTTAAAAGCATATAAACACAAGGCAAATAACTCTCTAACCTGTATTCTAAGTCTGTGCTAATTTCTGATAACTGCTCACTATTTAAATCAGCTGGAAGCTCCATCAAGTAGAAATAATCCATGGCAAGAGCCCCTGTCCTTGCCAACATATTGGCTTCTGTAATGATTGAAAACTGATGAATAAGACTGGAAAGAAATGACTTGCATAACAATCTTGTTCTTCTGAAACTATGGTAATTCTAGGGAAATCAAAATAAAAAAATACTTATCAGTGTAAAGGTCAATTACCAACATAGAGAGTATTTTAAATATAAATATCTATTTCATCAGTGACAGTATATAGACAGCAGCTTCTTCATGGGCAATCAAGTCACTCTAAGAAACAAAGATACAATTTCTTTTAACAAATCCTTTTTACATATCATACCAAGTAGGCAACACTACCTGTGGTGTCTTTTGTGTGCTTTTCCCAAGAATACACATAATCCCAGAGCTCTTGGGAGTCCATCAGCGCCTGAGGATCAAACAGAGATTTGCTGAGGTATTCCTGGCCTTCCTGTCCAATGCTGATGAAAGACGATACTCCTTTGGCCACGACTGTCTGACCTTCACTCGAGGATATGTTTCCCTGAGAGTTCAAGGTGAGTGGAAGAAAAAGTAGAACTTCTATGAGACAGATATTTCAGGACCAATAATTTGAAGCTGGTCATTTGGAATAACTGTTTCAAATAAAAACAGACAACTAACTTCTAGAAACTTCATTTCTTATTTCATATTCCTGACACAAATTTCTAGGCCTACAATTTCTTGCTGGGCTAGCTTGGGTGAGCCAATTTTCAGTCCCTTTTTTACCCCATGATCCTGTATCATTAAACAAAATAAGGGGCATTATTTCACCTCTTGCATATCTGCAATTCCACATATGCACATGCCAACAGGATCCACAGAGAGTGATGATATGCCAAGCTGCACACTGACTGCCTCCAGACCTCGGACAACAACCGTCATGAAGCTCCCTTGGTGCTCAACCCTCATAAAGGGTGTGAATCTCATCTTTGTTGGGCCAAAGTATCCACTATCTTGTACAGATTCTGTTAACTGGAAAGGAGGAACAATTTATCTCTCAAAATTACATTAATTCAATTTTGGCAATAAATGCAAACACAAACTTATTTGTTCTCATACTCGTAAAGGGGGGCAAAAAATCTCACTTTGAATGTCCATGTGGCCATCTCAACATAGAGCCCCATGTGCAAGGTTTTGTTGAGCCGGTAGTGTTGAGCCGAGATAGTGTTTTCTTCATCTTCCCAATAGACTGGCAAAAGAGCGGATCCCAGTGACCACGCCCACGATGACCATGAATCCTCTCCTGTAAAATCTTGTAAGAGACAAACGGCAATGTAATGGCAAATAACAACATTTTCGTTTGTCACACAACATTACCAAGCTTAAAATGAAGAGAAGAAATCTTCAATGTTCCATGATTAAAACTATACACACATGTAAACTAGCTCACTTCCCTTCAGATGACAACTAATCCTTAAATACCTTACGACAACAAAAAGAGAGAGAATAAAAGATAGAGAGAAAAAAAATAAGGCTATGTTCCATTACCATCACCAAGACCCATGTCCAGTTCATCGCCCCTTGGCTGGCCTGGGGGTTGCTCCAGGTCAGTAGGCGACCCAAGATCTCCATAGTAGAGAGCTAAGGCAAGCTGAAGCAACCTCAGAAACATTGGCAACTGCATATCCGACAGACTGAAGTGCAGCTGCGGGCAAAAGACATCGTATCGTGTGCATAGTGGTTGTATAGAGTTGACAGACTCAAACTGGCGAACAATTCTACAAGACAGCGAACATCTGTACAACAGTGGTTCCTGCAAGAAAACAGAGAGGAAAAACTTTAATTTACTGAGTATGCGTAACTCACTCTTGTAAAATTTCGTAGCAGATAAAACAGTAACAAGCTGTTTGAATTAATCATAAACAGCATATGAATTAAAAAATGTATTTCAAAAACAACGAATCATTATTTATCTTTAAAAGCACAATTCAAGATGGCCTGATTTAAGGAGTTTGTTATAAAAACATAAAAAACAGAAACTAAACAAACCTGGTAGTTTTCTATCTTGCCTGAAGCATTTCTCTTATCTAAACATACTGTTAAATCAGTAAGAGTTGCAAGATTCCGCAAAATGAGGTCTTCTGCTGTCAAATCTGCATGGGAAAGTTAAGGGATCATATTTACAACATATTTCCATATATAATAAATAAAAGTAATATATCAATAATACATAGAATCTGCAGATGTTGAAAGTAAAGCAATGGTAGATATCATGCAAGTAAAAGCAAATGCTCTTATTTGAAAAGATGCATTTCTTTTCTTTAGATAATATCACCTATCTTTGTACAATATAATAGGTGTAATATGTAAAAGGTAAATGTAGTAGTAAAAAATCAGTCCTGACTCTCAGTTAGATGAAAGATTATTATCAGTGTAAGAGGTTAAGAGATGTATGCTTTAAAAGATAATTACTGGTCCTGTTTTTTATGTAGGGAGGGTCTTGTTCTCAAAATTATTTGCTTTATAGTCACTATTTCAACCATAAATGAAACAAAGTCTCTCAGAAATGTATTGATTTTGAGAGAGAAACTAAATGACAACTCAAATTTTTAGTGTAATCTCTAAGTATATTTTTAACTGTTTTTACATGAATCTGGGTGACAAAATGAGTGCTGGCATAATGCCAATAGGAGTGTCAGTGCAGAGAGGAATCACTTTCTTATTTTTAGAAATATGACTATTACTTTCCACAAAAAATCTCTGAAAATAAGTGAGAGATCCATGTGTTTAGAGTACTGTGCTTGCATGAAACTACATAAACTGTACATCGTGACTGGTGACAAATGGTAAGGTATAAAAGTTGAGTAATGCAAACTTGAAAGACGACATGAGTTCATCTGATTTCAAGAGTCATACTGAACTGATAGTACTGAGCACTGCATTCATGCACAAAAGAAAAGGTAATCTATGGTAAACCAGTGATAATATTGATAGGTAAGGATATCCGTATGTGAAATATTT
>BOPN01001504.1:277500-290313 GCA_017312705.2 Penaeus japonicus
CAAAATCTATAAAGCAAAGAAAATCAAGAAACAAATTTAATATTATATATACTCTGACTATTATAATACATTTACATCAGATGCTTCTGTAAGAAATATACCAAAAATAGGAGAATAATAAAGAAAGGAAACATACAGGTTGGTCTGTCAGCTGTGATTTTGGAATGTAACTACTTAACTTCAGTATCATTACTACTATGGCGATGTAGGTTTCATTAGCAATTCCCTTCTATTTTGCCACAGGTTTCTGTTTCTGAGAGGTTGATACATCTGGTTTGAAGGTTTGGCTCGACTCTGAACTCATTGTACATATTGTTGTTCACCTGTTATATCCTTTAGCAAAGACAACAAAACTAGGTGGGCAGTCACCTAGGTCTTGGCTACTGGGAGAGATAAAAAAGAAAAAAAAAAGACATTACAAAGATGGAGAGAAAGATAGTTTGTTATATAAGCACTAAAGGTCATTGGAAATTTAGTGATAAATCCAAGAGATGTATAAGAAGGGGAATTAAAGTAAGACATTCCCCTAAGCTGGGGAGGTCATGTTACCTAACAAGGTTAAGTGCTCAAACATAACTGATGCAGAATTGTGTGCCAAAGGATAATAGAAACGTAACCGAGGGCAGTGTGGAATTGTTCAAAAGAAAATTAGATGACTGGCTAAATACAATACCAGATGAACCACCAACGAGTGTGAGTGAAAGAACTAGGGCTGAATCAAATTCCATCCCTCAACAAGTTGTTTCTCACACCAGACAAGAGGTGGGTGGTTCCTCAGGATGGCCCCGACATGAGTCACTAGCGGGACTGAATATTCCCCTTTTCATTAGTCGCTTGCCTGATCTTAATCTTTTATGCATCGCAGCTCTCTGCATGTTGTTTTACAGCTAATACCCCAACCTAGTACAATTGCCATTGGACAATTGACAGTTATTCGTCACGTCCTTTGGGTGGTTTATTGTCTAAACCTGTCGCTTGTGTAGATAACCCTGACTGGTTAGTTCATCTCCCACCTGGTCTTGGGACCTTACCTAATTTTTGAAGATTATTTATATGTACTATATGAGATTGGTAATGGCTTTCCTTGTAGGTCGAGTTTGTTGGTAGGAACCTCTGACTCCATTCTTCCACTTTCCCAACTCGGCGTTACCGAATTTCCTCTTGGTGATCTCTGTCCTCTTCATTGTAAAGGTATTTGTTTAAAATTTGGCTACGTTTATTCTGAATTTGTTCTCAGATGAACACCTCAATAAAACAGAATCGGACATATACAAATATTAAGTAAAATTGCGAATCATCATCATCAAAACCAGTTAGTTAAGAAGCCGATTTGAACATCCTTCTCTCCTGATTACTTCCTCGTTCGTTTTTTCTCTGCCCGATCATTTTTAATGCACTTCTACAACACCACACTTCGAAGCTTTAAATCTTTTTCATATTTCTCTTCTTGAGTACCCAGCACTCGGATCCGTGAGTCGCAATGAAGAAGACGAATGAGTTCATAAGTCTCAGTTTCGACTTAAGTGTGATGCTCTTGTCTTTCCAGATGTTGGTAAGCGGACCTGCCATTCTTCGCGATACCTATTCTTTTGGTTTCTGGTGAGTCGTCATAGGTGTTCACAAATACGTGGACTCTCTCGTATTCTCCACAGCTTCTCCGTATAATATTATATGGGTTTCATCAACAGCCTCTCTTGCAGCATTTCTTTGAATTTCCATCGCTCGTTTTTTTTGGCACTGAGCGATAACCCAGCCTTTAATTTTTCTTCTTTGACTTTGCAACCAGTAGTCAAAACTACATCGTCAGCAAATCGTAGATTGGTGATATTGATAATTCAGATACCTATGGTTCATATAAGGCACTCTAAGGCAATTCGGAATAAACGTTGAAGAGGTGTGGAGATAATATAGATCCCTGTCACACTCCTTGTTCAATCTTGAACATTTCCGTCAGCTCATATGATGTTCTCACTGCTGCATTCTGTTGGTTGTCCGTTACTTTCAAAAGATTTATCTTGCGTGTCAGGAAGCCCATGTCTTTCACAGCTTTCCAGAGCATGTCATGCATAACCAGGTCGAAAGTCGAAAATGTATGATCGATGAAGCACAAAAATAAGTCCATCTAAAGTTCTCTATTCTTCTTAATCACCATTTCCAGGTTCAAGATTTGATCTCTACCTTTTGCAGGGCGAAACCCTGCTTGTTCGTCAGCTATTTCTTCGCTTAGTTCTCCATTATTTTTGCTATTGTTGTCTGCAGGATGTTACTGCTGTGGCTTATGAGTGCAATCGTTCTATTATTGTTACATGATTTGGCATCTTTTTGGGGTATATAGATAAAGACTATATTTACCAAATCCTCTGACCAATTCTTATCAGTCCAGATTTTTTAACGGTTTCTTTTCCGTTCTTTATTATTTCTGCTGTTATTTCATCTATCCCTGGGCTGCTTTCAGTTTTGAGCTCTTTAATAGCCTCTCTGGCTCCTTCGTGCATCTTTTGTTTGTTAATGTGTTTCTCTTTATCTCTTCTCATCTTCATTTTGCTGATTGTTTCTTCTGTGGATTTCATCATTGCTTCTTTTCCCTCTTTCCATAGTTCATTAGGAGGAGTCAATCTTTTTAACTTCATAACATCGGAGGGTCATTTTGAATCTGTTTGCGACAGTGGTTCTATATTAATTGTCTAGTGTTTTATTGTTGCCATATAGGTGGTGCTAGTTGCTCCATTTTCTTCAGTCTGTATTTGTTATCACCAGCCAACAGCTGATGATCACTGCTACAGTCAGCTCCAGGTCTAGTTCTGACATTTTTTTTATACAGCTTTTCATTTTTCTTGCCCATCAGAATGTAGTCAATATGGTTTTTCGTTTTTCTGTCTGGTGAGTTCCAAGTGCAAAGATGTCATGGGTGATGTTGGAACAGCATGATTGTTATTGCAAGGCTGTTAGCAACGTAGAACTCAATAAGACCTCTTTCATTTAGATATCCTAACCCAAATTTGCGTTGCCTTCCTTTGCATTTAGATCTCCCGCGATGACTTTGTATCTCTGATTGGGTTGTGTCCACGGTTTCTTGGGGCGAGTTATTGAAACTTTCCATTCGCCAGACTGGTCGGAGCATAGCGCTGAATGATGCTGATGTGTGGTTTGGCTTGCGGTCTGACTTTCATTATACGATCGTTGATTGGGCTCTACCTTGCGCGGGCATTGGCAGTTACTCTTGTTAGCTTCGTTGCGACTCCATGCCTGTAGTTTCATTCTTCCTCTCCTGAGAATAGTACAGTTTTATTTCCTCAACATTTGAAACTTCCATTTTCGTTCCATTTGGTCTTACAGGTTCCGACGTCGCTTCTGTCAGTTTATTTGCAAACCATTTATAGTTTGCTCATCTTCATAAGTTTCTATTTTATTAGTGTTCTTAAGTTGAATGTAATTTCCAAGTTGAATGTGGTTTCTTCTTCGCATGCTTTCCGTTGTTAGCCTGGTTGACCACTGTGCAAAGCGCCCCCTGGCAACTCACGGGCGATGTGGTATAGACTGACGTTCTTTGCGTGGTAGGGCGCAAGCTATGTGAACTCTCCAGAACTCCAAATTCAAGTTCCCCAAGTTCCAAACTGCTGCTTGCTCACATTAATACTGGACCTCCGCCAGACATACTGCTTCCTCGGACCAACTTGCACTGATTGCGACTCCGCCAAACACCCGGCGCTTCTAGTAGCGTCTTGTTTTTTGACAATGTGTCCTTCACTTTCATGTAGTGATAGTCACCTCTCCCAGGGAGGGGGGTCCCAGCAGTACAAGAGACGAAATGGCACCTCCGTTCTATCCCCTGGCCATTGAGACCCTTAGCGGATACAATCTAACGTCATACCCAGGGAGTGTTAGAAGTTGCAAAGTATTGACCAAATTAAGTAGTGAGGCAAATAGATTTGACGTGATACAGTATACAGTCTGAAATAATAGTGCAACATAAGGGTTCGATGGTGAAATAGAGGAAAACACGTCTATCAACAAATTACATACAGAAATTAAATTCTAAAATGTGTTGATAATTATAAAGAGCAGCGTTATACTTTTCTAGTTGTCGGTAATTCTAGCTTTCTGCAGTGTGAATTTTGTTATTTCTTTTGCTTCCATATTCATTTTTTGGAAATTTGGTTGGTTTCTTAGGGAAACTAAAACATGGTTCCTTACACAGTTTAGTTGCAACTATCTTTCCCGTCTCTGATTTGCGGAACAAGTGAGAGTTGAAGTGGACTTCCTGGTCTCTTGTGCTCTTCGTAAATAAAAAAAAAATCCTTGCCGTTTGCTTGCGGATTGTAATTGGTAATGAAAACCATCTTCAGAGCGTTTGGCAGCCACTTCTTTTCGTTTTGGTAAACTTCTCCGTATCCCTGCCTTCCTTAACCCAACGTATTTGAAATTGTTATTTATAATGCGCACGTTCGGAACTGACATTATTTTAGACTAAGGGGATTTCTGAAAAAAGGCCCTGCATAAGAAGCAAGAGGCATTCTAGGGTAAAAGTTTGGGCATGCTGAATAAACCCAGTTTCCAAGCGAAATTTGTCCACACTACTGCAGTTTACTCTGGCACAACGGGATGGAATCTGGGACCTTCATATCCACTCGCTCAGTCAGATGTTGCCATACTTCATGAGCTACGACCACTTCAGTCACGCAAGATGGGGTCCAGTGTATCTAGCGGAGATGCACCAACTTCCAGGTGGCTTAGCAAACAGATTTCCAAAAGGGCAACTTTGTTGTCAAGCGTTCAGTTCTGAAGTTCAACCGACCAAGCCATGGAGTGGATAAATGGTACAGGAAAAAAGGAGGTGGAATCATTGGTATCACGAAAACAACATCAGCACTTTGTAGACAGACACTTTCGTATGACTTGAGATCTCAGATTGCAGCTGAAACGCACGCTAGTTCAACCACGGTCCTGGCAGTGTGCGTGTTCACAGCGAAGCTACTCAGGTACGGCAAAAGCGGGATAATGACGACGAGGCTGCATTGCTCTTGGTCTTCCAGAGATTCAAAGTGTTTGCATCAGGTTCACCAGACACATTGCAAAATCTCGCCACAAAGGAACTGGCAACAGAAGCAATTCAAAACTCGGAGAAGAAGTGAATACCTTCGTTGACAGGAGGATGATTGTACCTGACCAAGCTGACAAGCCAGATGTTCCAATCCATGCACCGCTGACGCCAAAACGTTTGGATCTCTATGAAGTGGTTAAAGACTCTAAAGACAAAGACAAACCAACCATCCTGAAGGAATAGGAACGTCCACCGACGCGTTGTTACTACCTACGAGGCAAATCGGACAGTTGACTTGCCGCTTGTCTTTAATGATGAGCTTCTCCTAGTCCCTGTATCACTTGCTGAAATGAAGGGTGCACTGCGCACCGGAAACAAGTCCGTACTAGCAGATATGTTAACAGAAGACGTAGTCTGCCCTGATGAAAATGAACGGAATGACTCCTTATCTTACCTTATCATTGATGGGCAAGCACAAGTAGTTTCACTGGAAAAGCCTGACAATGCAGTGACCTTTTGGTAATTTGGCTGTCACATACGTAAGAGTAGTTCTGAAGGCAAGTTCTAACTATCAGCGGATTGGCGTTGCGTTTGACAGATACGAGGAAGAAACCATCAAAGGTGCTACTCGGACACGACGTACAAAGTCAGCGCGACCCATCAGACGACTCATCGAGGGTCGCGATGAGCCTCTTCCGAAAGACTGGACAAACTTCCTGTCTCTTGCTGGCAATAAAGCAGATCTTGCGCATTTCTTGTCAGAGGAATTGTGTTCTCAGGCGCTTGATGATAAGGAGACTGTAGTTGCAGGTGGGTTCAGATAAGAACTTGAAGTAAGATCACCAAAGGCAACAACAGAAGTGAGTCATCTGAGAGCCAATCACACGGTTGGTGTTACACGCGGTGCACAGTCAGCTCAATACGGTTGTTGTCTTATCAACGGACACGGATGTTCTCGTGCTCTTGGTTTCCCACTTCCCACGTGTGTAATGCGAACACCTGTGGATGATGTCTGATGCTACTAAGAAACGGCGATACATACCCATTGAGGCAGTTTTCAACAGACTATCGGAAGATTCAGCAACAGCTCTGTTACCATTTCATGTAATAACCGGTTACGACACCACGCCCTACATCGCAAATCACACCAACAAATCATCATGGAGAGTTTTTAATGTGCACCATCAATTGCTCACAAACTTAGGCATGGGTGAACTCACAGAGGAGACCATTAGATCCTCAGAATCGTTTGTCTCAGTTGATGCAGCAAGACATATTCTGTTTGCAAGGTCGGGTAAACCGGGTTTATCGGATTCAGCGTGGCAAAATTATTCTAAAAAGCCTGGTGCCCAACTTTTGCCCCAAGATGCCGCTACCATTCACATATTATGGAAATCCCGCTAATACCATTTGAGTGTGGCGTCTTTTAACTGCATTTCAAAAATTGTCAAGTGAGTTTTGAATTAATTAGTTAACAGTCGATTTCAAATTCCTTGATTATCAGTCTTTTTTAATCAATCAATTTGCAGTTTATCAATAAGTAAGTAATTAACTCTCTTTGACTGCTAATTACTCTTCTGCAACACTTTTCTCGTAAGATCCGCCATCTGAAAGGACGTTAGATATTCATGCATCCATCTATAGATAGCATTTATTTATATAGATAGACAGATACATGAACGAAATGGCCATCGATTATATTATTAGTTTTCTACATTTTTTTTGTATGGGTAACTATTACAAATATTTGACCCCCCCCCTCTCTCTCTCTTTCTCTTTCTTTCTTTCTCTCTCTCTCTCCCTCTCTCTACTGTATACATACATACATACATATATATATATATATATATATATATATATATATATGTGTGTGTGTGTATATACATATATATATATATATATATATATATATATATATATATATATATATATATATATATATATATATATATATATATATATATATATATATATATATATATATATATATATATATATATATATATATATATATATATATATATTATATATATCCTTTTGTGTACGTGTTTAATCTTGTAGAAGGGGAGAGCACCTAATTCTCACTGGCTCGAAATCTAAATGAAAACGACTTATATATTCTTATGCATATTATGAACATCGCTCTTTTTCTAAATCTTTGTATATCCTTTCCCATGGTACCGTCTGCATCAACAGTAAGAATTGCATATTAGGTCGATTAATGAAGTAAAGGCAATTTCATCATATGACCAGTTTCAAATCATAACCATACTCAGTGTCAAAGACCTTCATGAGGCAAGCTATGTTAAGTTAATATACTTGACCACGCTTTATTTCTCCATGCATTCATTATTTCGGTTAAAGTCCATGCTATAAACTTTTCTTTGGGTACTTCTGACAAATCGCGGTCTTGACTGGCGATCTTTCGGACCTACTGGGTTGAATCCCGGAATATCCTTCAATGATAACCCATTCCTCGCACACAGGGGGAGTTTTAGAAGCACACAGTACATATATTTGCAATTTGAGCGTTGCTATAAGAGACTGACTTATAAGTTATATATTATTATTATTATTATTATTATTTCATTATCATTATTATTATTATTATTATTAATATTATTTCATTATCATTATTATTATTATTATTATTATTATTATTATTATTATTATTATTATCATTATCATTATTATTATTATTATTATCATTATTATTATTATTAGTAGTAGTATTATCATTATATCATTATTATCATTAGCATCCTCATCATTTATATACCCCCTCCGGGCCCTCCCTCCCCCGCGTTAAAATTCAATGCCCGGATGTTTCCCCAGGAGAAACGGGCGGGGGTTATTTATTCTCTTTGTACGATGTTCCCTTTGTGAAAATCAGTTGATATGCGAGTAATTTTACAATCACGCTGATTATATGGAATACGTGGTAAATATATTCCACAAAATGAAGATCATTTCCCGATAAAAGTGTGACCATAAATGAGAATGATAACATTAATGATAATATTGATGGTAACAACAATGGTAAAAATACTACTGATAATAATGATGATATTAACTATATTCATGATAGCAATAGTATTAATGATGATAATAATACTGATTATTACAACAACAACAATAACAATAATAAACATAATGACAATGATAGTGATGGTAGTAATGATAATGACAACAACAATAACAATAGCTATGATAATTTTAATCATGATGATAACTATCATCATTATTACAAAATGACACAAACAAATTATGATAATGATACTTAATAATAAGGATGCTGATAAAACCAACGTAGCACAATCATAAAATGCAAATCACACCGATATTATCTATGAAGTCGACGGTCTGGGATAAGAAGTCGACGAAATCCCTAAGGAAGAGCCGCCATTTTACTTTTTTGCATGAATTTCGCCTGCATTATTATTATTACCATTATCTCCGTCACAATTATCATTATTATAATCAATACCATCACGGACATAAGGTACAATTGCATTTGTAATATCAATTTTACCGTTGAAATAATTTTTACATAGTATCAATGCGAAAATACGACACCATCATTCTCGTGATCATTCCTGCCATTGTTAATGGTATTAGTATAATTGCCATGCATTTTCTTTATCATTATCATCATCATTATCATTATCACTAACATCTTCATCATCGTCATTATCCTCATCATTATCATCATGATCATTATCATTCTAATCATCATCATTATTATCATCATCATCATACCATTATTATCATTACTATTACCATTACCATTATCAACATCATTATCATTATTATTCTTGTTATCAACATCAACATCAACATCAGCATCAACATCAACATCAACATCAACATCAACATCAGCATGGACATCAGCATGGACATCAGCATCAGCATCAACATCAGCATGGACATCAACATCAGCATGGACATCAGCATCAACATAAACATCAATATCAACATCAGCATCAGCATCAGCATCAACATCAACATCAGCATCAGCATCAGCATCAACATCAGCATCAACATCGCCATCAGCATCAGCATCAGCATCAACATCAACATCAGCATCAACATCAGCATCAGCATCAACATCAACATCAACATCAGCATCAACATCGACATCAGCATCAGCATCAGCATCAACATCAACATCAACATCGACATCAGCATCAGCATCAACATCAACATCAGCATCAGCATCAACATCAGCATCAGCATCAACATCAACATCGACATCAACATCAGCATCAACATCAACATCAGCATCGGCATCAGCATCAACATCTGCATCAACATCAACATCAGCATCGGCATCAGCATCAACATCAGCATCGGCATCAGCATCAACATCAACATCTGCATCAACATCAACATCAGCATCGGCATCAGCATCAACATCAGCATCAACATCAACATCAACATCAGCATCGGCATCAGCATCAACATCAACATCAACATCAACATCAGCATCAGCATCAACATCAGCATCAACATCAACATCAGCATCAACATCAACATCAACATCAACATCAACATCAGCATCAGCATCAACATCAACATCAACATCAGCATCAGCATCAACATCAACATCAACATCATCATCGGCATCAGCATCAACATCAACATCAACATCAGCATCAGCATCAACATCAACATCAACATCATCATCGGCATCAGCATCAACATCAACATCCCAGACTAAATATCGCTGTCGCAGGGACTCCTCTTATGCGATGCTGTTAATTTCGGGTTGGCAGAGCTGCTACGAGAGTTGGGAATGAGTGATAGATAGATATATGGTATTAACAATAATACTGATAATAACAATCATATTATTAATGATGACTATAGGGGTAATGATGATTATAACAACAATTACAAACATAATAACTATAATAAAATTTATAATTACACTGATAGTGATGATAGTAGTGATAGTGATAATAATGGTAGCAACGTAACAACAACAATAATGATGATGACAATGATGATGAGAATAATGGTAATAATACAAACATAATTATGATAATGATAATTAATAAGAATGATGATATTAAAACCAACGTAAACACAACACGATCATAAAATGTAAGTCACGCCGACATCTCACACTGCAATTACACTTCCAATGCGCATCTCATCGTGCTAAAGATTGCAGTATTAGTGTTTTTCGTCATCCTGAAGCTTTCCTTGAATGTATTGTCATATCTACGAAGTCGACGGTCTGTGACAACAAGTCGATGAAATACTCAAGGAAGAGCCGCCATTTTACTTTTTTGTAGGAATTTCGCCTACATTATCGTCATTATTATCATTATTATAATCAATACCATCACGGACATAAGGTATAATTGCATTTGTAATAACAATTTATCGTTTAAATTATTTTGACATAGTATTAATGCTAATATACGACACGTGTTACTATCATCCTCGGATAATTAAAATAACTGCCATGCGTTTTCTTTATCATTGTTATCATCATGGTCATTATGAAGATACATCATCAATGCCATCTTTATCATTATATAAACAATACCATTTTCCATCAGACGCAGTATTATTATCACAATCATCATTATCATTATCATCAACAATATGATCATCACCATAACCATTATCATTATCATTATAAACTCTTTCCCCTACCCCCCCCTTATAACCTATTATTTAACTTGACACACGATCGATCTGATCAAATTAGATATAGTGCATATATAGTGTAGGGACATCATCGCCCTTCCCACTCTCAGGGAAAATAATGATATTGATGATAATAGTGATAATAGTAATAAGGATGATGAGGATAGTAATGATAATGAAAAAGATAACTATGATAGTAACAATCATGATAATGATTATAATGATAGCGCAAAGGATACTGATGATAACAATAACGATGCTGATAATGATAAGGATATCGATAACAATGATAATAATGATAGTGACAATAATGACAAGGTCTTGTAAGGGAAAACCGGCCGTAATTCCCCTTGCCCGCACGATGGTACCAGTGCAATAATCTGCTGTTTTTAGTATCATGGTTCCGGTATCACGGTTGAAAATTACTGTACTAGGATTTTTTAAAATACTTAACAAATACTTTGCTGTTGTTATTTTGACAAACTTTTCAAAAATACAGAAGATATAATAATAATTTATTTTCTCATACCTACTTTTTGAAACACTGATCATCAGTAAAAGTTAATCAGTGCATTGTCCAGGAAAACATTTTGGTATTGGATATGCTACGAGGAACCCTCACTCATACTTACACACACTTTAATCGTAATTATCTCACAACTTTTGTTTAAGTGTGACTGCAGTATGACTGAAATACCAGATAGAACTAAAATAACTGCAAGAACAAAATAACTAAGTGCTAGACTGATAAGATAAGACTGAACTGATAAGACTTACACTTGACTGATAAGATAAGACTGAACTGATAAGACTTACACTAGACTGATAAGATAAGACTGAACTGATAAGACTTACACTAGACTGATAAGATAAGACTGAACTGATAAGACTTACACTAGACTGATAAGATAAGACTGAACTGATAAGACTTACACTGTGCAGCACGAGCGTTGAAAATACTACGAGATATGTGGCTGAATATTAGGAAATTAACCTCGGCGAAGTGCCTCTCGTGGAATGACTATTCGTGTGGCAAATGTGCTATTATAATAGTAATAGGATTTCCACGTAGAGTAAGAGGTGAGTGAGTTGGGTGACCGCGTAGGCCATCATTCATTAACGATTGGTAATGTGTAATGAATTATATAAAAGTTATTCGTTCCAGTTATCTTTCCAGTCTTTTAAAATTCATCAGTGTCTCAATAAACGTTCTTTTAAAATATCCTTTATATTTGATGGCTTATCCAAGGTTTTACAATATCACTGAAATAAATACATATTCACAAATATATACACTATAACGCACATAGTGAAAACGAAAACAAATGCAATATCACAAACGGGGTTGAATTCCGAGGAGGAGAGTGGCGAAGGGGCGCTTCTGCGGACAGCGTGAATTTCCACTTTTCAATAGTATCGAGGAGTACAATGGGCCTCCACTCGTACAATAATCGGCGCTCTCAATAATAACAACAACAACAACAACAGCCATCAGCATAACCACAACAGTGATCGTAATGTCGGAGTCAACAATCGCATGCAGGTATCAACAGGTGTCTAGTATAATTACAGGAGGTTGGAAAGAGAGCAATCAACAATAAAAGGAACAATATAAGACCCAATATGTATAAATGAAATTAACCAAAACTTAAATATCTTATAAGGTTTGATGTATCTTCTTTTTCTCTCGGCTGCTCCTATTTAGCAGGTCGTCACAGCAGATCATCTTTCCCCAACGCGCTCGGTCTTCTGCGCATTCCTTAGTCACACCTACTGCTTCCATGTCTTCCTTTACAGCATCCATGCACCTTCTCTTTGGTCTCCCTCTCTTCCTCCTTCTGGGTACCGCCATATCCACCCTCTCTTCCTCTCTTTCGGAACATATCACTACATCATCAGCAAACAACATCGTTTGTGGGGCTTCCCGTCTTACCCCATCAGTCAGTCTGCCCATGATAATCGCAAATAGGAAAAGGCTCAGAGCCGATCCCTGGTGAAGTCCCACCCCCACCCCCACCCCCACCAATAGCCACTCAGGCTATTGATTTTTGATTTTTGATTTTTTTCGTGGGGGGTATCGATTTTCTCGGGGGGGGGGGTATTGATATTCT